>OX439132.1:40257165-40475644 GCA_949318235.1 Ecdyonurus torrentis | reverse complement strand
CATTATTTCTTAAGCAAAATTTTGGATTTTTACTAAAATTAAAAGCTAAATATAAAGAAAACTATAAATGGGAAATTAATTGATAAAGTAACAATATATAGAAATCTAGCAACTGATATTAATATACACGGAAATAAGTTTAATTCTTCATTTGATCACTTTTCTATTCTAATTTATTTCACCATTTTTTCCAAATGGGGGTTCAAAAAAAAAAAATTTTATGCGTTACTAAACTTTATAGCACTCTGATAATTTACACATATATTATAGTTTTAAATAAAATTTTAGGTTTTACTTTAATAAGTATTTTTTATAAAAAAATATTATATTAAATACTAATAAAAAATATGATATTGTTGAAATTTGATGCCTTAAACAAAATAAGTAACAAACTATTTTATAGCTATTTTGCAAATAAAAAAAAAATATATATATACATCGATAGGTACTCTTATGTTCCCGCTATATAAAAAAGATTAAGCAGTATCAGAGATCATATAATTTATGTATAATTACATAGTGTTGAGATGAGCGCTATGTAATAATCTTTGCTGTAATCTGCGCAGTCACTTGACCTCGCAATCAACTCGTGCGGCTATAGGAACGAGAGGTGTGAACAACAAATTTATTGCCGTGAATAACTTGATAGCAAACTCGATAACAAATATAAACTTTCACAAGCAAGAATTATAGTTTTAATAATGTTATAATTTTCTCACGTATTATGGCAAGAGAGAGAGAGAGAGAGAGAGAGAGAGAGAGAGAGAGAGAGAGAGAGAGAGAGAGAGAGAGAGAGAGAGAGAGAGAGAGAGAGAGAGGAGAGGAGAGAAGAGGAGAGAGAGAGAGAGAGAGAGAGAGAGAGTTTCAATGTATAGATTGATTATTATTATTAATTATAAATTAAAGATATTAACTCAAAGTATAATTAGCACTTAGAAATTATCGGTGGAAGAAAAAGAAATATAATAATCAGATAAGTTCAACAATAATGTTTAATGGCGTTATCAGCTTCTTTTTTTTGTTTTCTTTCTTTTTTTTTTTAATAACTTAATAGAGAAACTCTTTGAGTTCCTGAAATACAATTCCTTATAATAATAATGCAAAAAGCTGCAGTTCTTGGTACATCGTGCACAAAGTGCTTAGTTTGTGATCCCTTTATTTACCACCTGCAGTTTCTATTAATTAATTGTTACTATGGATTATTCTCACCTTCACCTTAAATCAGGTAGGATTCCGGTGTTGGTGTTACAGAAGAAAAAAGAAGAGAACTCATAATAATAAATTGGCATTTCAATTTATAAAACAAAGAAAAATTTCTCCAAATATTTAAATTTAGACATTTTCAAAATTTCACACTAATATCGTATAATTATACTAATATTACATACTATAGTATGTTTTAGACCCTGCTTTCTTGCATAAAAAAATGCGCATTCCATTTGATTAACCATAGGTTGATCGTCATTAAAAAAAACACACAAAAAACACAGGGTTTACGAACAGCATTATACTGTTGCAATAATAAAGTAAAATTGTGATCATAATTTGAAAATAGAGAATATAATCGTAGTTCAAATATCACGTCAGAATAAGTAATAGCATTGTAAGAATACATTATATATTTATTATCGTAAAATATGTAGAAATCTTCTTCAAAAACAGCAATATAAAATTACCTTTTTTATCATCTGCTTCTATAGAAAAGCTTGTAATTGGAAATCTGAGTTGTACAGTAGGAGCAAAAATTAAAGAAATTTATTTTTGAACCACAATTTATAGTCATATCCATTTTGTAAACTCAAAACTACCCAACTGACAATATTTCTTTAAAAGTATATAACATATAATATAAATATACATGAGCCATAAAATAAAGTTCTACGGTACTCTTATAAGGTGAGAAAAGTAGGAGAGAGAGAGAGAGAGAGAGAGAGAGAGAGAGAGAGAGAGAGAGAAGAATTAAAGAGTAGAATATAAAATACGTATTATAATTAAAATAAAATACACTGTTAAGTCGATAAAGAATCTTAATTAAAAAACTGAAAAGAGTATTGCATAAAACTTTTAATTAATTATATATATATGTATAGATAAATGCATAAGAGAATAATTATTTAAAATAAAACCATTCTTCGTTAAAAGAAGAATTGCTGCTTTCATTAAACTTTCTATTTACACTCAAGCTAAGTGCGTACTTTTTTTTATTTTATTATTATTTATATTTACGGTACAAGTCTTTGTTTATTTATATAGATAATTAAAATATCAAGTTTCTATTAATTAACACAAACCTACAAGCTTGTTTTTCAATTTGTTTGTTATAATTAAATGTCATCATCAGAGGATGCTTGCCAACAATAAAATTTATTCTGACTTTTTCTTTCCTACTTGAAATATGAATTGGCTCATTGAATTTCATTGTAATAAAAAAATATAATAATAAACAATAAATAAATAACAAATTACTTTTTTTTTTGGTAACTTATAATGTTAGTAAGAAATTTCATTTCAAAATTTTGCTAATGCTCGTGGAAGATTATAGGGTTTATGCATTCATGTTAAAGTCGACGCCATGTTGGATCACTCAATAACATAGGTGGTATAGGAAAAATACTCACTTTGCCAGTTCAAAAACACTATGCAATATTTTTGAGAGTATTGATGCTGTAAATATGTTGAATTAGTATCTCAAGTATGTGAGAAAAATAACATTAACAAAAAAATAACAGATTTTCCATAAAGAAAATTGCCTAAAACAAAGTTTGTCCTATGCTGGGAAATCTTATTCATTACTCCAGTATGGCCTCCAAGCGCATTAAATATGAGGTCATCCACATTCACCCTATACGATATTTACATGAATATTTTTTGCACTATAATAAAATATTTTGTATTCATAGTACCAAAAGTGAAATAGAATAGAATAGTATGTAAATAATATTTAATTGCTTTTTCTCTCAAATTTATTACAATAATATAGATTTCACATTTCAAAATTAAATTAACTAAAATAATAATAATAAAAAAATAGTGAATTAATACAAAATGTATTTTTAAATTTAATATTTTAAGTTTGCTTCCCGCAGATATTAGAGTAAAAAGTGTAAAGTGGTTACAGAAACTTAAAATAAAAGAGTATTTTAGAGTGAGTATAATTTTGTTAGCAAAAAGACATGAAAGAAATAAAAGAATAGTTTATAGAAATGACAACATTTTTCTCGCGATATACGAAGGGGTGTTTGATAAGAGTGGGGTAAGAGGGAAGGGGGATGACATAATCCTTGTTCAACTCATGTATAATATCACATTGAGCTCCCCACATAAGAGTATGTAATGTGGTCTTTCTCGCAGCCTGCACCTGTGTCCGAAATAAAGAGACTAAGAGAAGGGGGAGGGAAGGAGGAGTGTGATTCATATAATATATAGAGTATAGTTTATATACGTATAACTTTATATAGGAATGTATAAATATAATGTATGTGTATGTCTGCCTCATTGCCTTGCATAAATGATCAACTTGCGCAAGCTATAGGATTATTGCAAGCCGATCAATTCACTAGACTGAACTAAAAATGATAAATTACAATGTTTTATAGCAATACAGTATGTAGTACAGTAAACGACAAAACTCAATGTTATAGGATGAAATTTTGTTCATATAGGAATGCTGTGCAATATTTATAAGTGTTTAAAGGCATATACCACCTTGAACAAAAAACATGTCTAATATCTTAACATATCTATAAATATCAACGTTGATTTGGCCAGAGTCATTGATTTTTAATTTATTTTCCATTCATAAAGTGGCATTTACAGGTTTATGACGTCACAGCTCGCTTGTTTCCGCGCCTGTGGACTAGTGATCTGTGACGTCATAAACCTGCAGCTATCATTTTAAGAATGGAAAATAAATTAGAAATCAATGACTTTAGACCAAATCAACGTTGATATTTAGATGTTTGGATATTATACAATTTTTTTTCAATGTGTTCTATGCCTTTAATTATTTATTCTATGCGATAATTGAGTAAGATCTGTATACTTATATTATGACTAATATTATAATATAATATGCAATTATTTTTTTCTTGTATATGAAAAATGTTTCGAAAACTATTTTTAGTGATAAATGATGATATTTTTCTCCCATATATATGTTTTATTATTAATTTTACTATTCTCATATCTCCCAACAAATATATTACTGCATCATTACATTTTCATATTATAATATTTTCTCACTCTTTGTGCGCAGCTTTTCTTTCCAACAAAACATTTAATAAAATATAATTGTTACTGTACTCAAATGAAATGGTTTCAATATAATATGATAAATTGTTTTTTTATAAAAAAATATTGTATGAAAATTTTAAAGCAAAGAAAAAATATATGTTTGAATAAAATTGTATAATAGTCTCATTTTTTATTTCGTCAGTATTTTTTAATAAAATTTTCTATCTCATCATATGCATATTTTGTTTTATTCTTGTGTGTGATATTTGATTAGTCATATTTTTCCCTCTCTCATACTCGCGTGTTGTGGCAGAAACTTTCATCGCGCACGCGGTGGCGTGTGACAGTGCTTGATGGCTCTAATTTCTGCTCTCACATATACGTACGTACACATGGAGAGTAAGAGAAAGAGAGAGAGAACACAAAACGATGACTGATGCATCTGCCGCACCGCAGCATCCCTTTACTCGCAACAGCCGCTGGAGCAACAAGCAAAAATACCATCTTCTTTGGCCCTCTCAATTTATTACCTTATGTGACCTATTTGGAACCTAAAAAGTCTATAATTGATTTTATTTGTTTTTTTCACAAAAATTATACCATTGGTCCATATGCCCATCTAAAAGATTATATATATTTTTTTAAATATTTTTCTTCCAGAATAACATACTCCCCTTTCACGAAGTCTCAACACTTTTTATTGATACTCCTCTATCCCGAATACAAGCTAAAAAATTCACAAGAGAAACTGTTTGAAAAAGTGAAAGAAAATATGAAATTTATAGAAATCAAGAGCAGCAAAATAATTGTTGGTTTGCTTTTAAAGTTGTCTTCAAAATGTTGTAACTTTTGTAATAGTGCAGAGTAATGTATCCATTCAACTTATACAAAACATAATGTATTACACCATTGAAATGTTGGAAAAATAATAAAATACTATTATTAAAATAAAGTTATTTAATTTAATTATAAAGTTTGCATTTTCAGGTTGATTATTAAGTTTGCTTATTGTTGTTATTATTATTGCTAACTTTTAAATATTGTTTTTTTATAAATTAAAATGCAGTAAAAGATTATATTATTTATAAAAGTTAATACAAATTCAATTCTTTCCGTTTTCTTTTGTTGTTTTCCTTGGTGTTGTTGGATAACGTAAATGTTTCTCGTAAGCAAATTTCTATATAGTTGATGTCGATATTCTTTTGGTAATATATTTTCAGTGTTTTATAATATTGATTCGGGATGTATTTTTATATGATATAGTACTGCACAGCTTGCTATAAGATATATTTCAAATTATATATGCGAAGAATTGAAACAATACTTAAGGAAGAAACTATATACATTAAACATTTCATTCACAGGCAATGCCTATACAGGGTGTGTTCGCATGACGTCATTCTAAATGCTTTTCGATGCTCTTCATGAGCAATGAATAACATATTGCTCAGCATAGGACAAACGTAGTTTTTAACCATTTTCTTTGGAAAATTAGCTATTTTTTTGTTATTATTATTTGTCTTGCATACTTGAAAAACTAATTCAACCTGTTAACAGCATCAATGCCCTCAAAAAAATTCAAACGTATTTTTAAACTGGCAAAATGGAGTCATTTTCCCATACTGGCCCATGTTATTTAGCAATCACTTATGACGTCAACTTTAACATGAGTGAAACCACCCTATAGCATAAATTTTAATATCTTATGTTTTATTATATACTTGAGTGTTTGTTTATGAAAATTTTTATATAATTCTGTTTAATGAAAAGCTGTATATTGAAGTTTATATCCTTGGCAAAATTGGTGTGTCTCATGTGACGTATGAGTTATGGCAAGTCAAGCGAACAAAACAAACAAAATTATTCACACTCTCACATGGTATAAAGTAATTTACATTGCATAATTGAATTGCTAAGATTATATAGTACGATCAATCAGCCAGCTCAACTTGCTGGAAAAGTGAATCAAATGCATTTCTCTCGGGATTTTGTATCTCACAATATGAACTGGGGTAAATTTACAAATAAATAACAAAATGCCTATTATATTTCTAAACAATTTTTTTTTTTAATTTGTCAATCAGTTTTATTATATTAAAATCAATCTGCAAAATTCATGATATCATGTCTTATATTTCTTATAAAAGACAGCCGATGAAAATGTATTTTACATTATTATAGAGGAATACGAGTGATGAATATTAAAAATAATTAACAATAATTGACATTGAATTCATTTATAACGCATTTGCAACTTTCAACGTCAGACGCTATTTGTAAAGTCACTAATCCAAGTGACAGCTGTCTTCAAACATAAATTAGTAAAAGAAAAAAATAATAATAATGATGATTCTTCAACTCCTCACTACAAGAAATTCATCGTCCAGACCATAAAGCTAAGAAAGCAGCGATAGACAAAAAATCAGGGAAGCAAAACAAAATTTTGTTTAAACTAGCAAGAAATCGAAAAATACGATTACAACATATTTATAATTTATTAATAGCCTCCTCGTCAAAAGTTTCTTCCTTATTGTGTATAAATTTCCATTTTCGTATACTAAAGCCCTCATTTAAAAACTATTTTCACTATATATATATAGAGCAGGAAAATATATTCTAAAATTCACATTATATGACCTTTAACAAGTTTTAATGTTGAAGAGTGTCGTAGACTTGAGTGTAAAATAGGCAGGGGTGTGGTTTTCTATAGTCTCTACTATACTCAATCAACTTTGCTCTAAAGTATTTTATATTACATAATATTTTAGCAGGAGATTTCCTGTAATATGTAATTGTTAAACATAGTATTAAATATAATACAAAAGTAGACTTTGATGCAAAGGAGAGTGAAAGAAGATTGTTGTATAAAATATAACATAGCAAACTTTAACTCAAGCAAAACTCTAAGGCTGTACTGCGGTCAGTGAAAAAGAGGAGCGAGAGAGGGTTGTATAGTACTCAACTCATTAGAAGCAACCCCCCGAGAGCATTGAAGCATTTGTGCTGATGCCGCTGTAGTATAGCAAGCGAGTTTGAGTTTCACAATGGAAAACCACGCTAACTCTTTACCAAACACATATGAAGCGTGGTGTTTGCATGACCATATTATAAACACTGACAAATTCTTTAGGTTTAGGATGTGTGAATTCTATATGTTTATTTAAACTTTAAATAATTGTTTATCTAAATACAATAGTACGGTAATTTTAATTTTCAGTAAATCTGCACGTTTCTGTCCTGCCTATTTTTTCTTCTCTCTCTCTCTCTCTCTCTCATCTCTCTCTCTCTCTCTCTCTCTCTCATATCTCTCTCTCTCTCTCTCTCTCTCTCTCTCTCTCTCTCTCTCTCTCTCTCTCTCTCTCTCTCTCTCTCTCTCTCTCTCTCTCTCTCTCTCTCTCTCTCTCTCTCTCTCTCTCTCTCTGTATTTTAAGTAAGCAATACAAAAGCATTATACGCCATCAAGTTTTAGATTTTTTTTTAATGTAATTTATTTATAATTTTATATCAGTAATCATACTATGGTATAATATCCAAGAAAAAAAGAATAAGAAAAACAATTTTTTTAATAAAACTTGCAAACTTTGTATTGTATAACAAAGAAAAATACATTTTTAATATTTTTATATATAACTTCTTCTTTATTCCCCCATGATATAGCTTTATTCATTTTATTAGAACATAATATCAAGAAACCAGTTTACTTTAAAAAAAATCACATTACGTAATTCCAACTGCATTTACTTTGATAAAATGTCTTTAGCAAAGAAAACGAACATCATTTATTTAAAAAAGAATAAGTATATACGTTAACATTATTTAACATGTTGCATAAAATATGCGATGGGAAAAGTTTAATATTTGTATAAAATTAAAAAATGATGTCATAACTCTTACATGAAGTTTAATGTGTGTAAAGTCTGCAACAAACTTCGCTTCATCATTATCAATCTTGTCAGATAATGCATGCAGCAAAAATGCAGTTTATTTTATGCAAAGATACAACCATCACGCTCTAGAGGTATCATTGTACAGAGTATAGGAGTAAGATCTACTATAAAAGAAATATTTATTTGTTTATTCCCTTTATTCAATACGTATTCTATTTACGCTTTATTATTTTTTTAGTAACTTAATCTGTATGCTTATTAGCATGAAGTGAGTGGCATTTTTTTTTCAGTGTGTACCTAGAACCTATATATATACAAACTAGGCTTACTACAAATGTGTTACTTTTCAATGACTTTTGGGACCGTTTTTGGGAGGAATGAGGAGGATAAAAAAATTTACTGCTTTTTGCGCTGAACTTTGCACTCGGAAAATGTTTCATAAGTATAGCCGGTAAAAACAGAGAGGATATATATTTTTTCTTTCAAAAAGAGCATTTTAATAATATCTTATATCCAAAAAATACAGTTAACCTACTCTAAAACTCTGGTAAGTGTTTGTTGTATCGCGCGGCGGGAGGCACCGTGTGGTGTGCGTATACACTCTTGACAACTTAATCCGCGTCATTTCTCATTCACCGCACCAGACGAATCAATCTCCATAAAACAAGACGCTCTTTTTTCTCGTCTTTATGCTATAATAGTGATATTGAAATTAAAAAATATTAAATATAATTTATGATGTACGAACGTGCCACACAAAAATTACATTGTTATTTTTACCCATGCATAAATTTAGTTTATTTTGTGACCGTAGATAATTTATTTTATTTTAACTATATTTATTTTCACGTCTAAAGAAAAGCTTACTTATTATTGTTTCAAAAATATATAAATAAAACAAAGTATGCCGAAGAACAATATATTTGATAAGTATGTTTTTACTCTAAAAATTTATTTGTATAAAATACTTCATTTCATATTTTTATTATTTGCGTAAAAAAAAATATCCCCCATGATTTAATATAATGATGAAAGAAAGGTAAAAATAAACAAAAGGTAATAAAAGGCATCTATCAGAAACAAACGTGCCCTGCTATATCAGCTAGCATATAAAACGGTCTGCACATCCACAAAAAGTTACGACATTTGAATGTTATCTTTGTTGAAGTTGTTCCTCTTTGTACTGGCGTATATTGCATCTCATATATTGCATGTTTTTCAACTGAAAATTAACGAGCTTTATCATATTACTGCTTTTTACTTGACGTTTTGAATAAATGCGACGTGTGGAGCAGTTTAATTAAGTGAAATTACATGCAGATTATTCTGTATAAAAGCACAGAGAGCAAGTCAGCTGGAAGTTTAAGATTATTTTCTTGTCTTTCATAATATACAAGAAGACCATGCGGGATCCCAGTCATATCTATTTATCTTTTATACATTTTCCTTGATTGTCATAACAAGACCATTTTTATTTTCTGTGTGCATGTCTTTCAGCTAAAAATTCTACTTCCTGAATTTTTAATCGTATTAGCATATGCAAAAATAATAAAGAAATTAAAATAAATAAAATATAATAAGTAGCGATTAAAGCAAATTTTTTGTGGAAAATTGTATTGTTTTAGGACGCCTGTACAGATAAATTATTACACACACACAAAAAAAAAAAAAAAAAAAAAAATCAAATGATTGATGAGTTTTTTGTCTCATCATTATAATTATAACATAAAATAGATATATCAGTTTAAAGTTTTTTGGCATGTTTATAGAAAAATTCCACGAAGGCATGCATTAATAATTTCTTTGCAAGGTTATTAATAACATAAAAAAATTCTGAAATTATGCTCAAACATTACCAATTTAAAATAAATAGGCTTTTATATATTTTTTTTTATTAATTTTGTTGTTGTTGTTGCGGTATGACGTTCGTAATTTCAAAATTTATTGATTTTTCTGATACGCCCTAAAAATTCTCCTTGGTCGAATAATTACAATAATTCATTTTTGTCTTACCTTTGAGACACTTAGCTGGACGCTGCTTTTCTTGATTATAAAATAACATTGTGTATATAATAATAATCATTTTGTCACTAAAAAAAATTAAAAACACTCAATTAATTCACATAGTTCTTTAAAATTTTATCTATATATTATAATACACACAATTTTTGTAACGTTTTTGAAGGCGGTACATTGGAATATCAATTAATAATAATAATAATAATAATAATAATAATAATAATAACTTTATTTAAGGCGTTGTGAGGGCATGACAGCCCTATTATACAAAACCTTGACCACAATAATAATATTAAATTTTAACATAAGCATAATACAGTTTCCATCTTAATTGTACACATTGATAATAGGTTTATTATAAAGCATTTATGCATAAATTTTGCTAATAACTAGAAATTTAGGAGTATGTACCCCTATAATTAAAAATTAGTTGTACTTGAAACAACAGTTGCAAATAAACCAATACATATTTTATGCTTAGTGAAATAGTGGGAACTAAATTGGCGGTAATTCAAAGCTAAATTGATTGATTGGTTCATTTTTATTGTTGCCATTTCTATATTAATATTTCTTCTTTTTATTTAAACCTCTTTTCCTATCACTTTAGTTTTTCCCATTGAATTTGATGACAATTTTTAATGGGAAGACCTTTTTGTTCGTGTATAATTCACTGCATGAGTGATAACTGCACATATTTCAAGACGAAAACAATTTCAAACTGCTTTATTATTATTATCTTTTGAATCATATATTTAAAATATTAATATTGATAATATTTTACAATAATTATTGCATATTATGTGCTATATTATAGAGTTTAAGAAAAATTAAATATAATTGACTTAACATTTTACTAGACGCTTTTCTTCTCAGTATTTTGATACTGCGAGAAATTTAATATGAGATCAATCGCACGCGTGTATAGTGATAACGAATTTTACATCTCGACGTCGTTTTATGTTATCCCAACGCTTTTGGATTGTACATAGTACGTATACGTATTATGATCAATGCTTAATTTGGGAGCGTTATCGTCGTATTTATTAAATATTAATTCAAAATTCAATTAATTCAGCGAATTGCCTGCATTTTATTCGTTTTTTGCGCGTTTAATGATGTCATAAAAAGTGGTTTGTAACTGCATTAAATACGTGACGGCTGCGAATAATTATATAATAAAAATCTTTAGCCCCTGGAAACATATGCAACTTTTTCAACATACAAGCTATGCGGGTTGCATATACCTAATTCATTAATTTTCCATGGAAATCTTACATGCGGACAAAAGATATCTTCAGTCATTAAAAGTTATATAGGGAAAATCTTTGTGCATGGATATAATGACGTCATCATGATGACTCCCCGCGCAAGCATGCAGCATCCAAGCATCTTTCTCTCTCCTCTCTCGCGCGGTATGATTTATGTTGCTTATTAAACAGCGATGCCATTGCACAATTCCCTACAGACACAATGCAAACTATTTATTGTAATTTGTGCTTATGCAGCGTAATTTATTGTCTTAAACTACAGGAATTGTAAATGAAATTGTAAAATACAAGGATAATTTTCATTTTTGTTTGATTAATTACCAAATGCATTTGAGTTTGCTGTACTTTTGTTAACCTAAATTATACACATCTAATATCCTTTTATGTGTATATATTTTAATTAATTTTATGACTTAAACAATTTAGTTAAAATAAAATAAATTATTACCTGCATATATTAATATAAAAATACAAAGTATAGTATACTCCAATATTTATACTAAAATTTATACTTTGTACAATATAATTTTAGTTAAAATAAAATAAGTAAAAATAAAAAGTAGAAAAGTGAGGAGAGGCATTACTAAAACAAAAGTGCCTAAAAAATTAAATTAGAAATATAAGATCTATAGAGTAGAGTACTCTAGAAGGGAGTAATGCCTAGAGTACTCTACTATAGAGGTACAATTCAGTGTTGGGGTCGAACATCATTTTAGATGAACTCAAACTGTTCACGAACAATTCAAATTGTTTTGAACACGCTTCGAACACGAACATTTTGAACATGTTCGATCAATCTGTTCACGAATGTTTGGATATGTCGTTTAAAAAAAAAATACTGTCAAAATAAACCGTATTATTATTATTATTTATTTATATTATTTTTGTTGTGTATTTATGTATATAAATAATGGAAATAATTGAAACTCCTTTTATTTTACATACACACCAATTTTTAATATTTAATTATTAATATTATTATTAATTAATTCAATTTTTAACACCTAATATTTAATTGCAATAGTGTTCGATTAAGTGTTTGAAATTTCAAACACCAAGCAGTCAAAAGTGTGTTCATTGAACACGAACTCAAACACCTTAAAAATTTCAAACAAACACGCACACAAACTGTTCAAGTTTGTGTGCTGTTCAAAATCATACTCGAACACCCCAAGACTGCCTGATAAGCAGTAATAAGCAAGCAGATTTTTTTCCTCTCTAAATTTCACACTGAAATTATTCAATTCATCAAGCTTGGGTAATTTGACTGCATTACTGCTTGCTAACATATTTCTGAATTATTTCAAACCCTCTATGTTTATTTGCGTTTTTTTTTCTTGCCATATATAAGAAATTTGAATAAATATTTTTAAAAAATTAAACTTATAATGACGAATAAGTAACAAGAAAAAATTTGAGTATGATTAGTAATTAGACTACCTTGCTGCTTCCTGAAATATGTCTGTCTTTACTATTTTTTTACTCTTCAACCATTTAACCATTTTGGGTGTAACTTTGGACCATTTTTTAAATTGCTTTAATTCTGAAACTATTTAGTTAAAACAATTATACCCAAATTTCTAAAAACTCAGCTATCTAAGCATTCCAGCATATTTGGTATTATCATTCAAATTGAAAGTTTTAGAGTTAAAGCAATTAAAAAAATGGTCCAAAGTTGCACCCCTGGTCTAAAGTTACCTCATGTTACGGCTTCTTTCTTTTTATTGTAATCTTAATTGAAATGTACAATTTAATAAGGAAGGATAAAAATATATAAGATCAATATATTTATTTTAGCTAGGTTACAATATTTATATTACATTTTTGCATGTATGCTGATGATAAAGTCATACTACTATATAAAATCACTTATTATTGACAGGGTCATCATGTAGCTTCAACAATTGCAAGAACACTTTCAGTTCCACTAGAAATGTCTATACATATTATGCCAAAAACACAAGAGAGTAACTCTCACACGGCATAAGGCTGGTCATCATCCTCATATTCATGATACTTGATGTAACTCTGACGATGTGTAAAGTCCTTCTTACCCTCTTGCCAGCCTCGTGGAGGTGCCTTATCATAGTCAAAACCATCTTTACTTGCACCGTAGAGAGCAGTGTTGGCAGCGATTTGATCTCTGTTAACATATGAATAAAAATTATTTTAACTAACGGAGAGAATTTATTTTTGTTTGTTATTTCCTAGCAATTTAATGCTAATACTATTTTTTTATATAAAATAAATAAAGATGTTCATTACGTTTCCACTTATTCAAATATACCTTTACGTATAGTAAGTGTACTGTACTAGTTATCGGCAGCTGTATTTTTTTAAATACCTTCCACTAATTTTAGGGCTTTAAAATTTTAGCACAATAGAGATTCTTAAGCAATCATTTATGTGTAAAAATTTCAAAACTCTCAAATTAGTGGAACGTATTATAAAAAAAGCAGCAAACACCTGCCGATAATTGCGGCATGTGTTTGCTGCTTTTTTATGATATGTTCCCCTCATTTGAGAATTTTGAAAATTTTAAAATCCTAAAAATGAGTGGAAGGTAGTTTAAAAATTACAACTGCCGATAACTGCGGCCTGCCTATAACTAGTACATTTACCATTACTAATTTAATTTTACTAAAATATTAGTTCTATTCCATTAGATATTAACCATTGCTATTTTACTAAAAAAAATCACAAACTATCTTATATATATTATATGTTGCATCGATGCATTTTAATAAGAATGCCTTGTACTTTAAATCATATGAGTTAACAAATTTTACGGACAAGGTATACATAGTGGCCCGATTGTGTTATGATAAAACATGATAAACACACATTTTTGTGTATTGTGATTTTAGCTCACCTGTATAATCCAACGACAACTTTCTTGTTAGTGATAGGGTCAGTGACGTCTCCAAGAGGATACACCACGTTCAACACAGAATGTGCTATGTCAGGAGTTAACTTCTTAGGCAGCTCCTGGATGAGAACAATGTCTCCAGGCTTACACTTCTGCTCAGGATCATGAGCCACAAGTGTAGTAGTTTTGTTGAAATACTGAAAAATATTTAGACATAAATGGACAAATTGTTTTGGAATTTAAAAAAGTACAGTATGTATGTATGTACCGCAACGAAATCATAAAATTTCACATCTATACACTGAAATGCATTACTAAAATTGAAAGTTATTCATTTCGTTTCGGTACATATGTATGTACATACATACATACATACATAACATCATAACAATCTGTTCTGTGCAAATATAATGCACATGTCACATGTATCATACAAATGCAATACTCTTAATAGTTGACAGAATATTTCTTACCATTAAAAGGTTTTGATCAAGTTCCATTCTTTTAATTTGAATTCTAGAGGCATTTTTTACTACGTTCTTATGTAGAAAGGGCACACAACGACCAAGTACCGCAGCTCCTTTTTTAGCAGCCATTTCTTCCTATTGTTGCAGATTAATATCAAAGAATGTATATTAATAACTAGTCTTATTTATTAAATTACACTAATTCAAACCTAGCCAGTCATACAATAATAAATAGGCACTACAAATTCATTATAATGTTAACAAAATAAACCCGGTGATCAAGGTAGATGGGTAACGCCCACTTCTAATTTCAGCTGTTTAAAATCAACATGCGATTTTCGATCGTCACTTTTCAAAAGCTTCGCTGCTCGCTGCCGACAAGAAAAACATTTCTGCCTGTCATCATTATAATAATTTGTAAAATAACCGAAAACGTACGTTTATAAAGGCTATGGCGTTATTTGGAGCTGCACCTCGTTATTTGCCAGATTATTCTGCAGGACCAAAACAGGCTTATTTCAGTCCCTACTCGGATAATGGAGGGTAAGAACATTTCTTTTCCTATAGGACCTGCGTGCCGCTTCGTTACATTGTGTATGTACATTATACTTATATTACACTTGACATTTTAGGAGCATTGTCGCTATTGCTGGAGAAGATTTTGCTGTAATTGGCTCAGATACACGTCTGAGTTCAGGATTCAACATTCATACTCGTGAGCAACCAAAGTTATTCCAACTCTCGAACACCACTGTCTTGGGAGCCTCGGGCTGTTGGTGTGACACACTCACCCTCACTCGCATTCTGCAAGCTCGCATGAAGGTATTCATATACAAGCCTATGTAATAATTCATTTCAATCAAAAGGTTGCTGATTAGTTTATCCTTAAAATGCAAAGTATTTTTTACTGTTAATTTTTAAGTGACTGCATTAAACCTTGTCGTACATACTAGTTCACATGATAGGTACATAGAAACTTACGTAAAATATATTGTTTTAATTTCAGATGTACCTTCATGAGCACAATCAGGTGATGTCCACACCTGCCATTGCCCAGATGCTGTCCACTATCATGTACTACAAGCGTTTCTTCCCCTACTACGTCTCTAACATTCTGGCGGGTCTCGACAATGAGGGTAAAGGTTGTGTCTACAGCTACGATCCCATTGGTCACTTTGCACGCTCTGACTACCGCGCTGGTGGCTCATCAGGTGCCTTGTTGCAACCCCTGCTTGACAACCAGGTAATGAATCCCAATAAACCTAATTTAAAATTTATTGAAACTGTGTAAATACTATATTTTCCTCACTTCTTACTGTGGAAAAGCTTGATCAACTTTGGAGGGGGGTGGGGGAGAACAAAAATTTAGTTCAAATATTACAAAGTTTTAAGGTGGCAGAACAAAAAATTAAAGCAAGATAGATTTTGCAATTATCACATATATTTTTTAATTTCCTAAAGCCTAAGACAGCGTCTTGACGCAGTGATAAGAGTTAACTGATGCCAACTTTATGGATGCTATCCTACATGGATAGCTACAAAGCTATCAAAGCTATCATGGAGCCTACAAAGCAATAAGAATTGATCACTATCTTGGGCTTAATTGTACTTATTTACAGAAAGTTATAAGTCCTTGCAAATGTTGTATAATAGTCGAGACTTTTTAAGTGACATTTAAGCTGATGTACAACAAAATCTAAAGACTTTATAATGAAATGCTCCAAGATGATGGAAATACTACATGCTTATTTCTTGACTATTTAGATTGGACTGAAGAACATGGAGGGAGTAACCCACACCCCCATCGCTCGTGACCGTGCTCTGGCTATCCTCAAGGAGGTGTTCATCTCTGCTGCTGAGCGTGACATTTACACAGGAGACAGCATTTATATCAAGATAGTGACCAAGGATAGCATCACTTCTGAAAGCTTCCCTCTGCGCAGAGACTGAACAAATATTTCTCTGTTGCTACCCTCATTTTTTTTTCTTTATTTACTTGTTTGTCTCACTTTTTGTGATTTAAGTATTCAATAAATAACTTTCTATCAAATAACTATGCATATCATTGAATTGTTAATGTCTAGCCTATCCTTTGTGCTTGCAGAGACGCTATTGACTAATTAAGAAACAACTGTTTTGAAGCCGACTATAAGCGATTTCGGTCACATCCCCTTCTGTTTCTACTTATTACACATGCGCAGATGGAAGCGGATGTGAGCAAAATCGCTTATAGTCGGCCTTAAAACAGTTAGTCAACTAGAAAAATGTAATAAAAATAATGATATTATGGAGACATTCAATATTTTGGCTGTTATGAGCTATGTTTTCATTCTGAAGGTACGACTGCTTATTGGTATGCATTGGTTAACTATTACCTATAATCAATAAGCACATGCACTGTCTCTACATAAGAAACATTGCTCATGATATCTGTATTAAATCGCTTCATAACATGGATAATTTTCTTATATTTTTCAAGATCTACTTTCAAGTCCCTGGACTCTAGCTATACTATCAAATTAAAGAACATACATTTTTTTTTTTCAAACAATGCCTCGAGCTTGAAGGTACTTAAATGTGGCTCTTTACAAACAAAATACATTTTTGTTGGTTACCATATTTTTTACCATTTAGTTAAGTCTGATAACTATGTATGACAATTATTTCAAAAACTATTACTAGATAATGGACTTCAGTAACTTTTTTTTTTACTTGAACGCATTAATTAACTTGTTTACTGTTCCTTATAAATATTGATTATTATTGCGTAGATTAAAATTGCGTTATCATATCTACAAAAAAACAACATGATTTTATTCTTCTCATGATACATTAGTGATGGATCAAAAAAGGCAGGATGTTTTAGTGTGTCCATATATCAAATTATTTTATTTTCTGTATCATATTTAGTACCACTTATCACTAATATCTGCCACCATCATGTGGAAAGTAATTGGCAAATTATTAGATTATCACTAAATTAAAAACATTCCTTTAAAATAATAATAATACAGTAAAAAAAAAAAAAAAAAAAAAAAAAAAGAAGAAGAAGGCAATAATAATACCCTGTGTGCAACACTTAGGCCTACTATATTTAAAAATGCTGCTGCCTAACTTGTACCAACACCTGAGACATCAAATCGTTGGCTTAGAGTGCAAGTGTGGTGACTTTTTTTTTTTTTTTTTTTTTTTTAGGATATTGACCCTTATTTCTTCTTTTAATGAAGCTCAAAATTGCATTTATTTTTATTATTATTTTTTTTGACATTTACACTCTAAGGCGACGAAATAATAATACGACACACAAGGTATTATTAACAAAAATTAAAGTGCTAAAACGCATAAATTTTTGATTTTGTAAAATCTTTAAATGCTACTTCATGTTTTTGCATTCATATACACTACAAACAAACAAATATTTTCAAGACGGAACTTACCAAGAGTTATTGTCTTATAAAAAAGCAATTGTTTTGAGGCCAACTTTTACTGATTTTGATCACATCCACTTCTACATACTATGCACTTACACAATGTGGAAATGATCAAACTCGTTTGAAGTCGGCTTAAAAAAAGTTGCTTCTTTGTTAGTCAAAAACACAGTGGTCAAATAAAAACTTCTTTTTATCGTACATACTTGAAAATAATAATAATGTAACTTGTCCTGTTTATGTATGTCTAAACATAAGACATGTTCTTATATCATGGCCTGTTAAACATACAGGGCAATATTTGTACTATAAGTTTGATTGCAAAGATATGCATGTTTTTAAACAGAGAATACATGTAAACAAATTTATTGCACATAGAAAATATTGCGCCATGTGAAAAATGACCTTAGATAAAATTAACATTGGAAAATATATATTATGTAAAATTTTTTTAATTAAAACTACAAATTTAAGGACATTATTTTCTTTATTATTAATTTTTTTTCTTTTCACTAAAATATCACTTGAGGCTCATTATAGATTAAATCATCTAGCACATCAAAATGTCCATTTATATACATTGAAAAAAAATTATAAAAGGTTATTATTTATAGTCAAAAATCAACCAAGATAAAGAATATTAATAATTGCAGATTTTGCAACTGTTAGACAAATTGATGAAAAAAACATTTAAAAGCAAGAGAAGTATTTTAAGTATTCAATAAAAGAAAATCAATGGGAAATCTAAAGTAAGAGAGATTAGAGGAGTTATCATCATCAATGCTTAGAAAATTGAAAATTCAATTTTACAAAAAAAGTAGTAATTCTTTATTAGCTGCATGAGTACTATCACAAAGAGATTTATAGGGGCGGATCTAGTTTGTTACCTTATATTAAGGATATATGATTAAAAATACTTTAAACACACAACTAATTTGTCAAATCAGCTTTAACATAAAATGCAGGATGAAAATAAGTTATGTAACTTTAACAGTTGCAATAACATACTATATTTTATCACTCAATCCAACTAAAAAAACAACAATAACAATGTAAATACAAATACAAAGCACTGCATTAAAAATAATAATACAAAGACCTGAATGTATTTTTATACAATCTAATACTCTCTTACTGAAGAACAAAAAGCACATCAAACATTTTACCACAACAAATTTTATAAGATTTTTTTTTGTGACAAAGTTTCAGTCTACGGACCATTTTAATTTGTTATTATAGGCCTATTAATCGTTTCACAAAAACGTTATATGTACTTGAAATATTTTATCATTGTGTAGAATGTAACACAGCGGTGAGAGGAATTAAAGTTAATATATATATATATATCGTCTTTATCGCGTCAAAATGTATTAAGTGAAAATATCACAAACATTTCAAACGTTCCATCTAAATAGGGTTTACTGTGTCAGATGGAACGTTTGGTGCGCTCGTGATAACTTCACTTGAAACATTTTGACGCGACGATATATATATACACATATATTAATAAAAAAAAATTAAAAAAAAAAGTAGGAAATCTGTCTCCGAGTGGACAAGATTGAGCGTAGATAGGTGAATTCCCTGGGCTGCAGACCACTATTTCTTGGCGGCTGCCCCAGGGACCGAGGATCCAGTTTGGCCACGCAGTTTAACTCCTACAAAATAACTTACAATCAAACGAACTCTGCATGCTTTTTTTAATTTTTTTTTTTAACAAAAGAAGACGATTTTATTACAATAATAGAAACAAGACAAAGAATGTATTTTTATTTCACTAATACAGTGATATAAATAAAGAATTATTTATATAGTTTTTTTTAGTTTTTTTTTTTTAATTTTATTTTTGTTGGTGTGTAAACTTTTTTAAGTCAATCAATTCAGTTTCCTCTCAGCTTAACTCCTACAAAATAAAAGAAATAATAATACAACTTATAATAATAAAAATGGTAATAAAATAAGAATAAAATAAGAGCAGAATAAAATTTATGTTTATATTTTAGCATTATGCATTAATACCAGGCAAGAAAGTAAGCTAAAACATACCAAGTATGGAGAAAACATGACAAAATATGAAAATTAGTCTTATTTTACCAATGTTTCTACCATTACATGAGATATTTTATCTTTAAAACTAGCACCCTGGTTTTATTGCTTTGAGCAGTAATTACATCATGACCATATTAAAATAGCATTGCCGGGAAAGGAAAAAAAAAAAAAAAAAAAAAAAAAAAAAATTATGGTTATACACTTCTGCTAGTAAATATTCCACCTTCTAGATTTAAATAGTTATTTTATTCATCTATTAAAGCCCTTGTCAACTTACTTTTTTATCATTTAGAATACTAGAGTGATGATTACCATACCTTATTATCCATGAATTAGACACCAACACATTGATTTTGTATTTATTTTCATTTTAACGGCTATTTCACACATCTGACATCACAATGTACCAATGTGATAGGGGTAAAGAATTTGAGGGAGGGGCTTAAATTTATCATGGTGACTGTGATTGGGGGTGGTACATTGTGACGTCAAATACGTGAAATAACCGTCAAAAAGAAAATAAATGAAAATAAATACAAAACCAACGTGTTGGTGTCTAATTCATGGATAATAAGGTATGGTAGTTAACTAATTATCAATCTAGTATTCTAAATGATAAAAAAAAGTAAGTTGACAAGGGCTGTAAATGCAACATGATACTAGGAGGATTTACTAAGAGATGAGTAAAGGTAAGGTGCAAAGGAATAATAATTATAAAGCTAAAAAATCACCAACAAAATTGTTTCACAAACATCTAATAACTGATATGTTTAACTTACCGATAACACGTTCAATTTTACCAAGAATGATTTGATTTGGAATGGCACGACCAGCTTCATAATCGTTGATCACTTGGGGTTTTTCATTAACTTTCTGAAACACCAATCAAACAATAAAAATTAAATGATGGGGAACAAAATCATAGCAAAATTATTAAGGTAAAGTCCTTTGTCTTAAAAGTATATATGATGTTAAAAAATTAAAATTTATAATAGAAAATCACAAGATTTGTGACACAAAGGAATATCATATCTGTAATAATAATTGTATTTGTTCCTTAAGTGGGTTGACATGTGATCAGTATCATCTCCTCACATGTACTAATAGACAGTTAAGTATAGGCTATTATGCCGAGGGAAATGATCAGCATGTGTAATTGTGTGGCTCTTTGCTCTTTGGATATTATTATATGTATGAACTGATTATGTATATGTCAATTGGTCTATAAATTGAATATTTAGATGTATGTTGTACACGCATTGTGTTTAATAAATAAAATAATAGAAAAAAATAGTGATTGAAAATTAATAAAACCCAAAGATGTTCCAATTTACTTTGTTAATTGGGACTTAGGCCACTCATAGCATACAGTACTGTAATATAAATTTGTGCACTAAAAAGAGGGGTGTGAGACAGGCAGCCAGCAAAGCAAACCATATGTTCTCCCTCAAGAGTTCCCTAGAAAGTTTGCGTGAACAGTATGCCTCCTGGCTGTGCTTTATTGTGATTCATGCTAGTTCCATTACTTTAAAGACACATGGGTAGGAAAAGCAAAACAGATGATAGGAGTTGAAGTGATAGAATATAATGCACTTATTGACTTTGCATTTAGACAGCCCACATATAGACCACATAAAACAACACGAGCTTTTAATGAATAAACACAAAATGGAATCTTCAAAACTGTTGACAATTTTTACCAGAATGTTAATGTAGCCCCACGAGAGAGCGTAAAAAAACTGTAAAGTATGCAATTTGCGTAAAAATTCATGTTTATGACGTCAGAAACATGCAAAAATAAGTATAAAAATGTTGTGCGGGTTGCATAAATCAAATTTTCTGATCACTGCTACGGGGTTACTGTTGGGTTTTAAGACAAACTAAAGTTATTTATGTAAATCCCATAAAATATTTTGTGATATAAATGCTTATGTTTTTCTCCGGTCTATTCCTTTAAAATAATACAGTAAAACCTCGTTATAAGTGTTATACAAAAAAATTCAAGGGACCTCGGGAATCGCTACTTTGTTATAACCAAATTTGCTATATATAGAAAAGTGCCACAAATATATGTCTACTTTATAAACGACGTTAAATTACGTCAAAAATTGATATTGGCTCCACTAAAGCATATTAAAATAAGTATTTTATAAGCTGGTTGAAAGAAACACGCACTTCAATAATAAAAAAAATTACATAAATAAATACAATCCTAGAAAATTACCTTGCGGAGGGAAGAAAAATCCTGCGCGCCTGTAAAGTATTCAACTTAATGCAATAAAGAAATAAATACAAACCTTTCATATTTGCAGGGGTTTAAGAGATGAACCCCCCAAAAATAAAATAAAATATAGCTACACTTTTTTTTTTTTTTTTTTTTTTTTTTTTTTTTTTTTTTTTTTATTTATTTATTAAACACATTGCGTGTACAACATACATCTAAACATTCAACTCATAAACATTACATATAATATCAAGATCAAATAACAGTATTATACATGTTGATCAGTGCCCTCGGCATAGTAGGCCATACTTAAATGTCTCCTAGAACATGTGAGGAGATGATACTGTTCACATGACATCCCACACAAGGAGCAGATACAATTATTATTACAAATATGATATTCTTTAGTGTTACAAATTTTGTGATGAAAACCGTGTGCCGCGTAGCGGGTGATAATATTACGATTCCTCTGATTTGAGTTTTTCCATGTATCATTTTTTAAAGCTGGTGTATTATAAAATGATAGATTAATATCATCGGTTTTATTTTCTCTAATTTGAACAAACTTAATAAAATTTTCAGTTTCTGGCAAATTAAATTTTAATCTCAGCTCCCGTACATAAAACTCCTCTCCTGAAAGTTCATAAACTAGTCTAGATTTTGTATATTTTGAGAGGCACATTGCTCTCTTAAGAAAACGAGATTTTACAGACTCTAATAAGTTGAAGTCTGTGATGGTTAGATATGACCAGAAAATCTCTATTCCATAAGATGCTACAGGTGATATTTTCAGGTGAAAAAGTTTTATGGCCGTTTTCAGAGATAGCAAATGTACGTAGCTACACTTTTAACTATTTTTTTTTCTCGTTTGTTTGACAACACACAATCAATTTAATAATATATGTACTTTAAAAAAAATGTGATTGAGACATAAATTTTGCACGAAATGAAAGAAAAAAGTTAGAAATAACATGTGGAGTCGTTTTTTTTTTTTTTTTTTTTTATATTTTTAATTGAATAGACTATTTTGCTAAATTTATTTGTTTACGCGGACAGCAATCTCGCATTCAAAAGCAAGAGAGAGAGAGAGAGAGAGAGAGAGAGAAAAGAAAAAAGTCAAGCTACAGATTTTTTTTAAATTTATTTATTTTTTTGTTTTTTGAAAACATTTTTAGCAATTTTGGAGCAACACTTCACGTAATTTTAGATATTCAATCGATTGAGATGGCATTTGCTTATTCACATTTATTATTATTATTTTTTTTATTGCGTGCATTTCCAGAAGAATTGTCATAAGAAAGAGTGCAATGTATCGAAAAAAGTTTGGATTTATTACCTATTTTTGGCTAAAAATTTATTATTTTTTGACTTCACTATAACAAAATTTTGTTATAATGGGGTTTCTCTATGTTTTTACATGTAAACTTTGGCAGGACCAGCGAAATTACTTTGCTATAATGAAATGTTGCTATATCCGAGTATGCTATATCCAGGTTTTACTGTAATTATAATAATACCTAATAAAAAAAAAAATTGAGATGATATAAAGATGGGGAAAAACATTTCAGTTGATATTAATGTCTTAGAAGTCATATTAATTAAATAATAATAATAAATAAATGAACTAAAACAGAGTTACTAAAGGCGTAGAACCCGTTGAACAAAATAGTTGTCTAATATCCTAACCATATCCTAACATACCTGAAAATCAACCTTGATTTGGCCAGAGTACTTATTTCTAATTGATTTTTCCATTCACAAAAAGACGGATGCAGATAATGATGTTACAGCTTGCTGGTACACTTGTGCGTAAAACAAGTGAGCTGTGATGTCATTGTCTGCAGTTGCTTTTTTTTTTTTTTTTTTTTTTTTTTTTTTTTTTTTTTTTTTTTTTTTTTTTTTTTTTTTTTTTTTTTTTTTTTTTTTTTTTTAAAGGAAAAGAAATTAGAAATAAATGACTTTGCCCACATCAATGTTGATATTCAGGTATGTTAGAATATTTTACAAGTTTTTTGTTCAACTGTTCAATGCCTTTAAGGCAAATAAACCATTGTGGTTAAGCATGATAAATTGAAAGAAAAAAGATCCGAGCAAAACCAGAAAGGACCTTACCATAGCAAAGAGAGTGGTGCGGTGAAAATCTTTCTAGCACAGAAATATAAAAACTAACAGAAATAGAAGACTTGCAAATGTAGGTTTAGTGAGAAAATAAACAAACTCACGGCCCAACAATACTAACAAAGTGCTAGCAGACGACTTACTGTTAGTGTTCCTGTCTACATTTAAAATGCTTTCTTATGGGGTAATGAAGCAGCTATAACTCAAGTTAGAATTATTTTTTAGAGCTGAAATTTTTATTGTAGCTTACTGAGCCTACAAGCTTTTGTTTTCCTGGATTTCAAGTGATTTGGTTAACAAATATTTTTTTACCCAATTGACTTCAAATCCAGGAAAACAAAAGCTTTAAGGCTCAGTAAGCTGCAGTAAAAATTTCAGCTCTGAAAAATAATTCTAACTTGAGTTATAACTGCTGCATTCCACCATAAGAAGGCATGTTAATGGGGACAGGAACACCAAATCATCTGCTAGCACTTTGTTAGTATTGTTGGGCTGTGAGTTTGTTTACTTTCTCACTGAACCTACTTTTGCAAGTCTTCTATTGGATAGCTTTCAGTACTAAACATCAAGAGAAGACAGAGCAATTGCAGAGAGAAACCATGAATGAGACTGTTTTTTGTTTCTCCGTCACTTTACTGGTTTAAACTTGTGCATGATTTTTTTAAGTACTGTAAACACAATTTCCATTTTTTTTTTATTTTTTTTTTTTGTTTTGTAATTTTGTAAAACATTATACAATAACTAAATAATAACAACAATGATAATATATTATGTTACTGTATTTTTTAAGCTTGAAATGAGGTAATATTTAAAATATTTTTTTTTAACCTTTTAAAAACCAAATGCGTATTAGGAAAAAACCATCGCGGTTAGTATTAATAAGTTTAAAAAAATATTTAGAAAATAGTTGGTAGAGATTAGAGCACGTTGAATTGAAAATTAATAAAACGCGAAAATTCTCCAATTTAAATAGTAAATTGGGACTAGGGATCAAATATTCTAGCTTGAGCTAGTTAAAAAGTAGACGTTAAAGGGATGGAGGTATAGTGTCAAAATAAAATACGATGTGCCTAGCATCTCACGTTCTCACACTACGTCAAAGACACAACATTATAAAACAACATCAGACTTACTCTTTGCCTTAGACCGGTTTCGTCCTTTACCTAGGACTCATCAGTAAGGCTCGGCAGAGAGCTCTGTACAGTTAGAGATGGCTCACACCACATCTGCTAACTGACTGAGCTGAGGAAGCAAGTGGCAGTCGCGTTTTTATACGTGATGCCCCCGCAGCTGCACGCGCTGATTGGTTAAAATCGCTCGCGCAAACTCGGCTTGCTGTTTAAAACCTCTCATCCTCACACTGTAATATAAAATCGTGTCTAAGAGGGGTGTAAGACAGGCAGCCAGCAAGCAATAGTGTCCTCCCTCACTTCCCAGAGTTCCCCAACTCTAGAAAGATCGCGAGAACACTACGCCTACCGACTGCACAGTATCGTGATTCACGCTAGTTACATCGCTTTATATGTTGACACTGGGGTAGGAAAAGCAAAGAGATGATAGAGTAGGAGAGATAGAATAAATATTATGCGCTTTGGCATATAGTTTAATTAATTTAGTACGTGCTCTTATTGACGTTGGCAAGTAAAAGGGCCGAATAAAATAAAAATGAAAGAATATTATTTACAAAAGCTTAAAATTAAAACAAAAAGATCGACTTGGCGATAATATGCGTATTAGGAAAAAACCATCGCGGTTAGTATTAATAAGTTTAAAAAAATATTTAGAAAATAGTTGGTAGAGATTAGAGCACGTTGAATTGAAAATTAATAAAACGCGAAAATTCTCTAGAATTGAAAATTAATAAAACGCGAAAATTCTCTAATTTAAATAGTAAATTGGGACTAGGGATCAAATATTCTAGCTTGAGCTAGTTAAAAAGTAGACGTTAAAGGGATGGAGGTATAGTGTCAAAATAAAATACAATGTGCCTAGCATCTCACGTTCTCACACTACGTCAAAGACACAACACTAAGACAACGCTAGACATTTTTGTTACGTATGTAAAGTATTGTAAAGTCCCTAGACAGTACCAAGTACTCTTACTTCAAAAGATTTATTATGTATCATTTTCATTGTTGAGAGGTCAGGATTGCTATTTAATCAAATGTTATTTGAGGGAGGGTTTTAACATTTTATTTTACGGACTTTAGCCTTTTAAAAATGACTATACTGTACCTGTCTCATGCTATGAGGTCTATAATAAGAGATTTAGTGTACACTCACCGTTGCAAGTTCCTTTTGACTCCAGCCCTTGCCTTGACGGCCCTGCTGAATCCTCTTGCCAATATCCAGAGGCACACGATCATGCTTTAGTTCTTCAGTCTCACGATCCAGCTTAGCTGTATTCTTAGTTGTCTGATGTTGCTTATTTTGTCCAGCACCCCCTGCAAAATAAAATAATACGTACATATTATTAAGTACTGTACATACATGAAAATTAATATTTTAGTATGATGACATGATGACCACAGATCTATTACTAATAATTCAAATTCAAAATATATTTATTCATTTCTCTCATCCTGCAATCACAATACACAACAATGCATATCCACTTAGGTTATCGTAAATAAAAATTCACAATTAGAAATAATACTCTTCTATAGACTTCTATGGAAAAACAACAACAGAAATACGTAATTTGTCTGCAACTTGACTGATCAAATGATCACAACTTAAAGGCGTAGAATACCTTGAACAAAAAAGATGTGTAATATCCTAACAAACCTGAAAATCAACATTGATTTGGCCGGAGTCATTGATTTCTAATTTATTTTCCATTTGCAAAATGCCACTGGCGGTCACTGACGTCATAGCTCGCTTTTTTTACGCGCTCGTGAACAGGGCGAGCTGTGACGTCAGTGACCGCCAGTGGCATTTTGTGAATGGAAAATAAATTAGAAATCAATGACTCCGGCCAAATCTACGACGATTTTCAGGTTTGTTAGGATATTACACAACTTTTTTGTTCAAGGTGTTCTACGCCTTTAATCATAAACTATGATGACTTGTTCAAATTTCTAGTAATTATTGTTTAAAACTTCAGTATGTTATACTTGCAGATTTGTTACCAAATATTTAACATTTATTACTCCTGAACCAATAAATAAGTATAAAACTTGAAAAATTATAGTGAATTGCTCACTGATGGTATCAAAATTGCTCTCAAGTTAATATTTTTTTGGAGTACAGTACGCAGCTTCTTATAATCAGCTCTTGTCATTGGCAAGGGTCATCGGGTTGATCACTGGCAAGGCTTATCATTAGTTTCATGCGGATTTTGGCGTAGTATAGGGCTTACCATGTTAAATTGAGGGTTCTAAACTTCAAATTTCTCACTTATGATAAATTGAAAGAAAAGGATAGGAGAAAACCAGCAAGGGCCTTACCATAGTGAAGAGAGTCCCATAGTTCGGTGAAAATCTTGCTAGCACCGATATAAAATAACTAACACATTGGAAATATTTCGGCAATCGACTCCAAGAGAGATATGGAGCATGTTATGCCTTCATCAGTCCTTACAGACTCAGAGAGAAACTATGAATGTCTGAGTAAGTAAGGACTGAGTCTGAGTCTGAAAGGACTGATGAAGGCATAACATGCTCCATATCTCTCTTGGAGTCGATTGCCGAAATATTTCCAATGTGTTAGTTATTTTATATCTGTGCTAGCAAGATTTTCACCGAACTATGGGACTCTCTTCACTATGGTAAGGCCCTTGCTGGTTTTCTCCTATCCTTTTCTTTCAATTTATCATACCTAACCGCGATGGTTTATTTTCCTTAATATATAAATTTCTCACTTAGAAATTATTAAAACATGCTAAATTTAACACACATCATCTTAAAGTAAAAAGCATAACTCAAAAAGTATTTAGGACTTGAACAAGCCTCAGTGGAAGGAATGAAGTAAAAAATGTGCTCAAAGTTGACTCCAAATGCGGGGCTGGGTTTCGCCAGAAATTTCAGTTTGTCAAAGCTGCATTTTTAAAATGTGGATCAAAACGGTATTTTATTACTGTACTGTACTTGGAAAGTTGACAATGAGAAACTGAAATTTCTTGTGGTACTCAGACCCTTATTTGGAGTCAACCTTGCGTACATTTTTCAGGCCATTCCTTTTACTGAAGCTTGTTCGCATCCTAAATATTTTTTACTTTGTGACAATGTGCGATTTAACATGTTTTAATAATTCTTTAATAGCATTCCGTCAACCACCGAACATTAAAGCAATCCTATCCCATACTGATCCCACACCAAAACCCAAACCTCTACCTAGTGGATCCTTCCCCTGTCAAAACAACGGCAAACAGAGTAACAGAGGGAGGAGATGCGACACCTGCATTACGCAAATACCCAGCAAAACATTCATAAGCCCCGTCACTAACATACCCTATCCAGGGCCATAATACTTGCACATCAGAAAATGTCATTTACAAACTTGATTGTACCCAACACACCACCAACCCCACGACAGGCCAACCGGAAAAATGTCAAGCATTTTACATAGGTTTAACCACACAAAAAGCGAGAGACCGCATGAATGGCCACAGGCAATCCGTAAAAAACAATGAGATGGAAAAACCTGTGGCTGAACATGCGGCCTCTCATGGCTTATCAAATTTCCAAATGTGCTATAAATCCACAATACTTCGTAAAATACCGGGTCCAGCTAACTATGCAACTTTACGACAATATGAATTGGCATACCAACATGTATTAAGATCCAGAAAAGCCCAAGGGCTGCCTGGACTTAACATTCGCTAATAAAATTCCTTTTCAAAAACATTCCCGCTCCCTCCCCACCTCTTCCCTTACTCCTTCACTCACACTCTTTCCCTAATTCCTATGACTCCACTCCCACCCCTCCATACCAACTCCTAACCAGCAAGAGCACAATTCGGCAGTACAAGACAAGACACTGCTTAGTGATGTGCTCAAGTAATTTTCTTCTTTGATTGATAATGTCATTAATATATGACGAAAGCTCTCAGTTATAAAATGAACTTTTTTATAACAAAACACTGTGCCATGCGAGACTTCGACCTCTCCTTAGAACTTCTACTGTGGTAAGGCCCTTGCTGGTTATTCTATCCTTTTCTTTAATATTGATCCTAACCGCGATGGTTTTTTTCCTTAAATTGATAATTCTGAAGTAAGAAATTAAAAAATTAGAACCCTCAATTTAACATGGTAAGCCCTATACCAGGCCAAAATTAACATAATACTAATAATGACCCTTAATTGCCAGTGATTGATCTAATGATGTGCCCCGATTATGTGAAGTTGTCTATTGATAGAGAATTAACTTCTTTTTTTTTTTTCAATATAAAATCAGCACAGTAAAAGATTCTAAAATTCAATATAATATATATGTATATGGCTATATAATTTTTATTTTGTCTTCCATGTCTATTGTCTATCCGTTGACATTCATGCATGTATAAATAACCATATCCAGAAAGTGGTGGGGAGAAAGGGCAGATATGGGATTCATGGCTTTATGACTACTGATTATTCTCTTCCATTTATATACTGCACAGCTACTGTATAAGGCACTATATAACGAATGAAAGCTCCATGCATTCACTGAGTTTCATAATGACAGAATATTATTTCTTGAAGTATTGCAATGTTACATAAGCCATAGTATGAGAAGATGAGTATGTTACAAACGTGTGATTAACATATGATTATGCATACTGTATTTTTAGTTAGAATTATTTTTTGATCATACTTACACTTTTGCTCAGTCTGCACTTCAACTCCCTGCCTTCTGGCAGCATTCACCACCTATAATAAATATGATAACATAATTTGAAACACTACACAAATTTCAAGAAATAAAAACAAGACAACTCATCAAATCATGATGAAAAGGATGGCAAACATCTTGTCCTTCAAAAATCATATTATCCAAAATCAAAAGTTATTTTACTTACTTGTTCCGATTTCATTGCTGAAGCTTTCATTGGTTTCTTGCGAAGTACAGTTACAGTTTCCCAATCAGCCATTTCTTGACAGGAAAATGAGAAATTTTAGTTTAAATACAGAGAAATGTTCAACTTCTTGTTGCTTTCTGCCTTTTATGTTATTCTTCAATTTTCAAGATGGCTCCCATGTATTTGTGAATTGACCAATGAAATGCTTCTTCTTCCAAACGATCGACCAATCAGAACTTTAGAAATTTCTAGAAAACATGGGCGCGAATTTTAAATTTTACTATTTTTTCGATTCGATTGTATCGATTTGCATCCAGCTGATTTAGTTTTTGTTACGGAGTTTGTTAATTAATTTACTTTTTATCTAATGTTTACGTGATTTTATTTTAATATTTCATGTACAATCTATTGTAAGGATACAAAGAATGTTGAAAAATCTTTCGTCATAAATTAAAGGTAAGATATTGACTTAAAATTACTAACTCAAAGTCAGTCACTCGCATCTGCAAGTCTGCGGTTTGATGCGCATATATTTTGTAACATCCTTTTATGTTTTCGATATTCGTATGCCGGTGTCACAAGTTAATTTTTCTTGTTTTTTGTTTCAGTTAAAGTCATTATAAATTAATTTTCCTGAGCTGCCAAAATGCTGCGAGGCAACGCATCTCTAGAAACTCTACTGCAAAGTGCCACCAACCCAGACAACACTGGACCCGACTTGGTGGCGTTGGAAAACTTTTCAGAGCGAGTAAATATTGAACCAGAAGGAGCTCGCACTGCAGTCCGATTACTAGCCATTAAAATACAGTCAATGCATGAATGGGAGGCAATGCAAGCATTGCATGTACTTGAATATTGTATGAAAACCTGTGATGAAGAATGTGGCTTTGTAGCAGAGGTAGCAAAATTTCGCTTTTTAAATGAAATGATTAAGCTTGTATCCCCAAAATATTTAGGCAATCGCACTCCACCATCTGTGAAAACTCGAGTCTTAGAAATTTTATTCACTTGGACACGTCAATTTCCTGCGGAGACCAAAATTCAAGAAGCATATGAAATGTTACGTAAACAAGGTGTCGTCACAGTGGATCATGTACCCACGTCTTGCACAATTGTACCACCAAGAAACCCTGACAAAACATCTGTGTTTGAAGATGATGAGAAGTCTCGTCTATTACGAAGACTGTTGCAGAGTAAACATCCAGATGACCTGCAGGCTGCCAATAGGCTCATCAAGACCATGGTGAGAGAAGACGAGAAACGCTCTGAGCGCCAGAGCAAGGTCATGTCTACATTGGAGCAGGTGCAAAACAACTGTCAGCTGCTTGCTGAGATGTTGGCACACTACGACAAGTCAGGAGCTAGTTCTGCAGACGTGGAGTTGATGGCTGAGCTGCGACAAGCTTGCCAACAATTAAGACCTGGACTTAGTCGTATGGCAGAAGAATGTGAAGAGCAGGACACAGTTCTAACTGATATTCTACAGGCAGGAGATGAACTCACCAAAGTTCTAGACAACTACGAGAAAGTGATTATCCGAGGAGAGAAATTACCCCAGTTACAACCGAGCTCAGGTGGTCAGGCTTCATTGTTAGATCTAACATCTCCATCAGATGACAACCTACCCCCTGTCACAACTAACAACTTTTCAAGCCTGTCAATATCAGAAGATAAAGTAGTGAGTGAGGCTGACCAATTGAAAGAAGTTTTTAGTTCAACATCTCCGTTAGTAACTAATCTTCCAAGTAATAACTTACCAATTAATTTACCTGATCAAAATCTTCCTAGACCATTAATGCCATTTTTACCAGAACCATTATCTTCACCAAATAAATCCACTCCTAATCAATCTTTGTCTCAATTTGGGTTAGGGGCAAGTAGTAGTAACACTGAAACGTCGTTAGATAAATTATTTGGTAATAAAAACGCAAATAAAAATTCTTCTGTTAGTGATCCTCTGAAATCTTTGGACTTAGACTTCTTGGTTCAAAGTAAATTAACGGAAGGTTTATGCAAAAAGAGTGAACCTGAAATGGTGGAGAAGAAAGATGTTATCATGGATGATTGTTTACTTGACATGGGGGATAAAGTTACTGAAACAAACAAGGAAGCAACTCAACTTGATGACTCATTACTAGATATAGATAAAAGTGATTCTGCTCCTCTAAGTCTTGAACCAACAACAGAACCTAAAATTGAGGCACCAGTAGAAGTTAAACCTGGAAAACCATTAGTAGCTGAGACAGTAGATTGCAAAGCATTGCTTACAGATTTACATGTAGAACTATCTAGTATTAAACCTAGTTCTCATCCTCCATTAACTGTACTTGATCAACCAGATGGTATAACCATTACTTTACATGTGGCACAGAATATACCAAGACCAGGAGTTAATGTTGTGGTTATTTCTTTACAAAGTAGATTATCACAACCTATTTCTAATTTAATGTTTCAAGGTGTAATTCCTAATAAGTCATGTAAGTTACGTCTTCAACCTCCTTCGTCAAGTGAGCTGGCTGCTTTCAGTCCATTCTTACCTCCTCCTGCTGCGACACAGCTCATGCTCATTGCTAACCCTTGCAACATTCCAGTGTCACTCAAGTTCATGGTCAGTTACTCTGTCGATGGAGATGCAGTTACAGAGATGGGTGAAGTAGAACAACTGCCTCTTAATTCTTGAACTATTTGTGTACCTTCATAAAATAGACAAAATAATTATACTTTTAAATGTGCAAAAAAAGACTAACCTTAATTCTGCTATACAAATAATTTTAAAAAAAGAAGGAAAAAATATACATATGAATTGTAAATAATATTATTCTATGAATGCTTTTGCTTACAGTTACTTGTGCTATTCTTTGCTAAAATACATAAAAAAATACACATAAATTTAGCTTGTGCAATTATTAATATTTAATGTACACAATAAAAATGCTGTTATAGACTTAAGATCTCACATGCTTAATTATCCTCCAATATGTTAAGTGATCTAATGATGTTTACAATCTTCTAACCTGCTATGCTCTGTGCAATGAAGAATTAAAATCATAAATTTTATAACTTGATTTGATTCAGTCTTATTAAATATGTTTTTAGTATTAAACATGTATGTAGTAAATGGAATTGGTTAAAATGAATGATATCTAATGGTGCATTGTGTACTTGATTTGTTTTTTTTTTCCGTGATAATTAGATATTGTTTGTATTGTTATTTAGTATTTGGTTCATATTGTGTATTATTTTAACTTTAAATTATTTTAATTATATTTTAAACCTAGTACTTGTTACTTAAAATTTATAAAATGAAAGGAAATGGCAAAAGAAACCAGCAAGAACCATGTACCAGAATAGTGAAGACGTTTCTTAATAGTATGAGTGAGAAATGCTACTTCCTGTGCTAGTAAGATTTTTTTATACTATATGACCATACGTCACTATGATAAGGCCCTTGCTTGTTTTCTCTATTTGTCTCTTCCATATATCCAGGGTTGCGTCTTAAATTTACTTATATCAAAACATTGTTGTTGTTTTTTTCCTTAATTTATTTAATGAAATGACAAATTGAATTTTGTTTTTTTCCGTTTACATACAACCATGCAATTCCTATGTAAAAATGTACAGCTAACATTTCGTAGTTTGATATTATGCAATTTGCAGAAAATTTAAAATTGATTTAATTCCTGAAACTTTGACATTTGAGGAGAGTGATTAATTATATTGATTTACACTTCTAGGGTGTCTGAAATATACCCATATCCCTTCATTTTGAAGGCTCCTATTTATCTCTTACTGCCTTTAATTAGTTTAGTAATTTGGTACAAACAATGTGTTGTATAAGGTAGTAATCCTATATATCTCCTATTTTTTCTGGATTTAATCTTATTTTTCCACCTTATTACATTGACAAGAAGCTGTGAACTTCTATGCATTTTCTTTGGTATAATAAGGTGTGTTTCTAGCGCCAATGTTTTTTTTTTTTTTTTTTTTTTTAAATATCCTTTATTTATTACTTTTTATAGTTAAATTTGTTTCTTAAATCTCATTGTACATTTACATTTCCCACTGTTACTGTATTCCCAATGGCCTAATTTTGTATAAGATAGCTGTGTATCATGAAAGGTCTGAATTGTATAAATGGTAATTATTAATACTATTTATACTTGAAATATAAGTACATTATATTGAATTATTATTTTAACCAAAGGAGTTACTCAAGCTCAATATAAAAAGTGGGCTAAAATTTTACTAAAATGAAACATTTAGCTGTATCAAACATTAGTTTTCTTTACTATTAATTTGAATTTATATGTATAAAATACTTCTAAAATTCATTAAATCACATAATAAAGGAATAAAAGTTTAAATCCAATTGAATACAAAAATGTTAACTTATATTACCAATCAAGATAACTATTAAAATACATACTGTCCATTAAATATTGTATTTAAATTATTTCCATGCACCGCCTTGAGAAAATTATTTTCAAAGTAATAATTATCTTATGATGCTTATTATACTCATGTAAAATGAAAAGATCACAAAATCATTACAATGTACTCGTAATTTCCAATGCTCGATAAGTATCTGTCTACTGTAATGTTATGCCCACTTATATGACACTTTTAAACAATAAAATACATATTTTCAAATCCTGATACCAACAATGTTTCACTAAATTATTACTCTTCCATTAATATCATTCAGGCTCATCTAAATATTATAAATCCAAGCATTTTTTTATTTTATTATTTTTTTTTTTTTGCGATAGATAAAAAATGTTATATAAGTGGCATGGCTTTTGTTGTTAATGTCAAATTTTTAAAATATGTAAAACTCATATCTGCTTTTAAGTCTCGTCAAACTAATATCATTTGCTTTTATGTGTACAGTAGTATTTTGTATTTTTGGCAGATATATAACCATATAAATATTTAAATAAATGTTCTCAGTTAAAATGACAAATTTAACATTTTATTCCGATTGTCTTTGAATCTGTGTTTAACTTCCTGTGAATTCTACTTCCTTTTAATTAATTTTAATTAAATATATCACAATAGTTTTTAATAATTAATCAGTAATTAAAAGTTTATCTTCAACTTCCTTATTTTTTTTCCTAGGGAGAGAGAGAGAGAGAGAGGATTATCAATAAAAATATAAAATTCAATTTTAAAATTATTTTTATTTGCCTTGCAGGACAGGAGAAGTAAAAACAATAACATTTTTTTTTAAATTAATATATTATGAATACTTACAGATATTAACTTTGAGAATGTTAAAACTTATAATGTGCATTTGGACTTTCTTTCTTGAATAAATTAATAACTTAAAAAAAAAAAAAATTACATAGGGGAGTGAAGAAACAAAAATAATATATTGGTTATTTTGATATGATGTAGACTTGTACTCAAATACTCTTTTGTTATTTTCATTATTTTTCATATGATAATATATTATATTATATAAAACTCATAATTCTATAACTTATTAAACATTTTTATGGCAAGTTAATTAATTTTTTTTGTTACACATTTAAACCCTGAGAGTTTATTATAAAAAAAAAACTTTCATTCAAAAAAAAAAAAAAAAAAGTACAGAAATAAACAATAACCTTTTGTCCAAAATGCAATTCAAATTACATTCATTTAAAACACTGTTTGCCTTCATAAGTACATAGTTCTTTTATTATTATTACTTTGATAATTTTAACAGATTTCATTAATATTATAAAACATGACTTATTTTAATTATATATCTTTCACTTCAATATAATGAAATTCTGCAAGCACTCTCACATTTCCTGCATTTTTTTTTTTAATTATTATTTTTTTAACGTTCTCTATATTCATCCATATTTGCTCTAATTTAACTTATTACAATTAAGTGTGCAACTTAAAACATTCATCTGTATATTATTTATATTGGTTGAGTGTTCCTTTTTTTTTTAATCAATAACTAAAACCACTCATCTGTACAATAATTATTAAACTTTAATCAAATACAATGATGATAGAATAATTAATAAATAAATTTTAAAATTTGGGAACTGAAAATTGAACTTTTAATTGACATTCACGCCTTGCATGACAGAGGTGGGAAATATTCCACTCTCTCATGCAAGAAGTCCCTGTCAGTTAAAAGCATTATTTCACAAGTCCTAATTTTTCAAATCTATCTATATGTTCTTCTATTATCTTTTCATCAATTCATTATTATCGCAAAGTCAATTTCTTTCTTTAATAATGTTGATACACAATATTTTTTTTTTCAATAAACCTTGATCAACTGATAAACATAATCCTAATTTTGATATCTGTGATAATTTTAAAGCTAAAAAAAAAAAAAAAAAATAGTATAGGTTTAGTTTACAATTAGTTGGCATGAGACATATTCTTAAATGACATGAATAGGAATATCCATATAACATGTTTGTTATTTGAAAATAGCTAAATTTAATATGACATTTAATTTATTATTATTTTTATAACTATATGTACCATCAATCACACAAATTTTAGACAACGAGACTTATACTCAGTCTTTATTGTTAAAAACATTTGAGAGAGTTTTAAGATTTTTGTGTGTGTGTGTGTTTGTGTGACAAATTTTAATGACAAAAAAAAAAAAAAAAAAAAAAAAAAAATGACATGGATATTGGTGGGATATTAAATTGCTTATATTATGATATTTAACAAATTTGTGACTATTTATTTATTAAAAACTAAACAAAATCTATAACCAGAAACTATCTCTTTAAAGGCTAATAAATAATAATAATAATTAAAAAATAAAAAATAAATAAAGACCACACTATAAGACTATATATGTTTTAAACAGAATTTTTTTTTATCTAATGATAAGTTTCATCATGAAAAATATCATTAATATTTTACTTTCAACAATAGCTATATTTTTGTAATTTGCTTTTACTGCGTAATATATATTGGTCTATGGTTTGCTTTGTTTCTGTTTCTCTTTCCTTTTTTCTTTTTTTGGTCCTTGTGTAAGTATTTTAAGACTCAGCAAAATTTTAAATTTTCTCAAATACAACTATCTTTTTTTTAATGGTCAAAGGATTTTATTATTATTATTATTTAATTATAACTTTTTTTAATAATCTTATATTATATTGAAATATGACCAAAAAAACATAAATACAATAAAAACACAGTCTCAAAAGTATTTTCCAAAATCCTTTTTTTTTTTTTTTATATATATATATTATATTATAAAAAAATTGTTGTACAAAAACCTTGTCTATATATATATATTTTTTTTTTCTTCTATATATACACACACCTACAATAACATATTATACAATGTGTCTTAGACGTATCATAATGGATTCTTACTTTTCATATTTAAATGGTAAGGTCCCTGCTTGCTTTTGTAGTATTTATTAGGCAGAATAAAACTTTCTCAGAATATAAAGAGACATTTTTTAAAAGTTATTACTGACATTCATCACACATATTTTATTTACCATCAAAAATTTAAAAATTGTTTTTTTTTTATATATATTAATAGTATTTTGAAAGGTAAATATGTATATTTAAATTAGTTGAACTAAAAATTGTTGTGTAACATCAATAATAAACTTCAATATAACTGCACATAATAAATTTAAGCTTTATTTTGAAGTATACAGAGAGCAAAGAAGCACACAATGTTTATTCATTTTATTTTATGTAGAAAGCTGTGCACTTTATTAATTTTTTTGACAAATATTTTACAGTATATTTTTAATGAACTAATATTATGATTATTCTCACCAGCTAAATTAGTTAAAATTCAATGCTCATTTTTTTATTACATTGAAAATAATAATGGAAAAATGAATGTTTTTAAAATTTTAATTAAGTTTATCATTATAAATTGATAAATCATAAACATTTATTACGATTCAAAAAAACTGATTTCTATGTTTTGAAAAGCTGGACGCACAGATTTCTACATCATGTTTATAACATTATACATATTTGTAATGTGTGCCGAGATTGAGCTTGCTTGGTGTAGAGAGACAGACAGACGGAGGAGAGGAGAAGGACACAGAGCTAGCTGCTTACACGCGGCAGCGACGGCCCCTCACTGCTTGCCCCTAGCATCAGAGGCGAGCGTAACAGCATTCAGTCTTATATATTTACGTTTTATAACAACACATAAGTACGTCCATCAACATGAGAGAATGATAGTATTAATTGAAATATGTGAGATTCATAACTATATAATATGTCATAAATTATTTACCATAAACTAGGCACTTTTGGACATGCTGTTGAAATTAATATGTACTGCAATGTTTCTCTTTAATATAATTTAATAATAGTAAATGTATTGTTGTGTACACACGATTGAGATAATATTTTTTTATCTTTCAAATTTTGATCTAGGCAGGACATAATTGCAACATAGAATTGGCAGTTGATAGGTTATTTTACATATCAGATAAATATTCTATTTGTCGCCAGGTAGTTGTTGTGCATGCTTGCATCTAGCATGTTCAGCATGCTGGGCCAGCCATCATCTCGTGCAGTGCATGCTGATGCAATGTGAGAAAAGATGGCCAGTCTATGGTGTGCTGGACAAGATAGATGAGAGCACGCATGACACTTACATGGTGATGAAAAAAAAAATTGGATTTGGTATGTAACATAACCTATCAACTGCAAATGCAATGCTGCAATTGTGTCCCGCTTCACCTTAAATCAATACCTATTTGAATAATAAAAAATCTTATAACAATTATGTGTACCAAAATAAAATAAAAGAAGAAAAATATTAATAAAAAATACAATATGTTATTTAATTTAAATTCACATTTTACAGAACATTTCTCTCAATAACTATTAAGAGCAAAATTTAAAAGCTATTTTTATAAATGAATACAGTAATGTAATATATTGCAGAATACACTACCATTCTCTCTTCTTCTTTTTTATTTATTTTAAGTTCTAATTTATTGCACGGGAAATATTGCACATGGAACTGTTTTCATCTCTTGCACAAAACTTATTAACAGCAAGAGATTTTACCAACTATATATAATAAGCTAAAACATAATTAATTATATTGCTACTTATACCTAACCATTTCTAAAACTCTATAATAATGTAATAAATGCTTTTCCTAGCTCTTTAGGCCAGTTTTTTTTAAGTATATAATAATAATAATAAATTTAGCAATTGAATGCCAAATTTTATGCAAAAATACTACCCTATAAAACCTTAAATATGAATATATTTTTAAACAATTAATGTAAAATTGAAAAATAAATTTAAAAATGCAAATTTTGTTTTGTTGAACACATGTACAAACACATACATAACTTAAAGTAAATGATAAAAACATAACATGTATAAATATTTTACAAACATACATAAGTACAAAACATATAAACTAAAATAAAACTATAACATTTGTGTTTTTTTTTCTTACAGAAAAATAATATTAAAAAGAAAACTTAATTAATCTTTGCATTTCAAATAACATAAAATAATATAGTGATAAAAATCATAAAAATATTTTGTTTTAAATATATGAGCAGTGTATGTTGTATGTATATAATAAAAAAAAAGAGGAAAAAATTTCAGTTATTTAAAACTGCATGTGTTTATAGATATTTTGCAACTGAATATACACATATGATTATCAGAAAACTGAAATTTTAACCTTACATTCACAGTATGGTGTAGCAATAGAATAAGAAAGAGAAAAAATTATTTCATTGATTGGCTCTAATTTTTTTTTTTTTTTTTTTTTTTTTTTTTAATTTCATTAATAAGTATATTATCTTGTCCTATCCTTACACCACAACTTAAAATAATAATAAAAAGAACTGAAGACATTATGCACAATAATTGTATATATGACCATGACGCTCAAGCATGAGGTGACTGACGGACAAGCAAACACACTGAGAGGCGAGATCACGCACCTGAGCGAGGCTTTAACTCTGCTGGTAAAGATCCACGTCGTCTCGTCAACCTCTCCACTATGGGTTCAGCTTCTGCCAGACTATCCGTACCACCAGCGGAGAAGCGTCGTCTCAGCAACTTACGACGAGCAACCCAGCCAGCTTCCATGCCGAACTCTGCACCTGAAGTAGCAGTTACCATCATAGTAAAATCAATATATAAAGCTTGGGGACCATGCATGTAGTGCTGTTGTTCATATTATTATAATTTTTTTCCCTTGCTGCTTGTTAATCCCTACTTAAGATATTTTACTATAGGCTATTAATAAATATTGCCATGACAATGCCCTTCAAATGTTATCATTTATTGAAAGGATAATCTTAAACATGAGTTTCAATGGCAGCTACCACAGTAATCATGCCGCATTATGAATACACTTGACTTATAATGGGAAAAAAATGGAAGTAAGCAAGGAATACCCGTTACTAATTGTAGCATGCTAAATACTAATGAGAGACTTGCAATTGAAAACTTAATTTTATTGTAGGTTCTCTGGGCCCTAATTTTTAAAAGTTAGTACTGTACACCACTTTTTTCCCTTCTAGAATAGTAAATACTCTAACCCTAGACTGAAAAGTAAATACTATAACATCATACTACTGTGAAGAATAATATTGACTAATCAAATAATAGTTGTTTTTTAGTCTTTTTGAACGTAGGTAATTTCATGTAATGCAGGGATATAAAATTAGTATTTTTAAATCCATTTGGACGGAAAAAAAAAAAAAAAAAGAAGCTAAATCTAATATAGGAGAAAGACAATCAATAAACTACAACTTGAAAAAAACACAATGATTAAATTTATTTTCATCTTTTTGTCATTTCACAGCCAAAAAGATTATTATGTATTTTATGTTTTCATTTCTTATTTCATTATCATCATTTTTTTAAAGTTTTAAAACATTTAGAAATATTTTTAGCATGTCAGCAAAAATTGTGTTTAATTATTTTATATTTATATACATTACAACAGGGCCACAACAGACATAATACAATTTACATAAAATTAATTAATGCCACTTTTACGTTTATCAATATAATCAACACTGAACATCCTATATATACACAGTCAACAGACAAAGCAGTATAGTCAAAGATTGCCGATCCATTTTAGTATAATTATACTTCAAACAGAGATATATTAAGGAAAATAAACCTTCTCGGTTAGGTATGGTAAAATTGAAAGATAAGTATATAGTAGAAACCAGCAAGGGCTTACCATAGTGAAGTCCCATAGTTTGGTGAAAATCTTGCTAGCACAGATATAAAAAACTAACACATTGGAAATATTTTGTCAATAAACTCCAAGAGAGATGGAGTGTGTTATGCCTTCATCAGTCCTTACAGACTCAGAGACAAATCATTCATAGTTTCTCTCTGAGTCTGTAAGAACTGATGAAGCCATAAACTCTATCTCTCTTGGAGTTTATTGCCGAAATATTTCAAATGTGTTAGTTATATCTGTGCTAGCAAAATTTTCACCAAAATATGGGACTCTCTTCACTATCGTAAGGCCCTTGCTGGTTTCTACTATACTTTTCTTTCAATTTTATTATAATTCAAACAGCATGATAATAAACACTTTTATTGTGGAGCTGTAAACTTATCATTATCTACTTATTGGTATTGCAGTGGTAAAAAGAGAAATAAATTGTTAACCTGATGGTGCATTCTCATTTTTATTCACTCTTTTACTTCTTCAAAACCAATATAGCAAAATAATAATAATAAGTGATTTTAACTTTCTGTACTTAATTAAATATGTACATACTTTTTTTATTATCACACTATAGTTTTTTTTTAATAATATACAACATTTAATAACACTCATTCAATATATAATAATACATTACACTTAGAATTCATTTTTGGTATTTTTTTTTTTTTTTTTAGATTTTTTTGTAATATTTTATTATCTGCTTTATTATATGTACATATAGACAGAGAAAGGCATCATAGCTAAATATTTTTGCTTTTTTACAATCAATAAGGGATACATTTAATTAAATTTATGTGTGTGTAATTTTTTTAAAGCCTACAGCAATACAGTTTATAAGTAATGCTGTATCAGAAAAATAGCTTATAAAATATGAGCCTAGAGAAATTTAAGGCTGTGTATTTTTTATTGAATTACTTCAGTAAATGAAAGCTTTAATAAAAGCCACAAAAATAAATTTTTTAGGGCAAAACAATGTCTTATAAAGCTTACTATCAATATTGTTAAAATATTTTAGGAAGGGGCTAAAAAAAAAAAAAAAAAAAAAAAAAAAAAAAAAAAAAAAAAAAAAAAAAAAAAAACATAAATGATGCATAGCGCATGCAAACATTAGTTCTTTTTATGTATTTTTTCGCTTCAATTTTCAACTTCAATTTCCTTTCAATTACTCGAGAAGATATAATACCCACCCCACCCCCTTTTTGATTTTTAATACGTGATTTAGCATCTAATAACAACAACAGTAACAACACCAAAGTAAATACACACATCAAGCAACATAATATGAAAGTAAGAAGGTAAGAAGTATGATGTCATATATTGACTTAAGGGTAAAAATTTACTTTACCTTGAGGTAAACAGGCTGAGATGAGAATGTCTGAGTTTGTATCTGCAAGAAGTAGAGGTGCAGTAGCTGTAGTAGTGGCAGCAGTACTCGCGTGGCAGGCAGGGTCATAGGGCAGAGATGCTCTGCGTGGCATGCAGGGCAGGACGAGGGCTCGCAACACACCTGCCAGGCCAAGCAGTAATACATCTTCACTACACGCACTTGCACATGCAAAGTTAACATCTTACGTCTATATAGACACATTTAGTAGGAATATAGAGAGATAGGAGAGAGATAGAGAGAAGTGAGAGGAAATATATAGAAAATAAAGGAGAGAGATAGGGGGAAAAAAAGCAGTGGTGAAACACTTACCTCAGTAGATACAATTGCAAATACGAGACCAGTCTTTAATCAGCTCATTGACTTGCAATTATTTTTATGTGGTAATTAAAGCCCTTGTCAACTTACTTTTTTATCATATAGAATACTAGATTGATAATTACCATACCTTATTATCCATGAATTAGGCACCACCACATTGATTTTGTATTTATTTTCATTTTGACAGTTATTTCACGCATCTGCCGTCACTATGTACTGCCACCAATCACGGTCACCGCTCTAGTCACGTGATAAATTTAAGCCCCTTCTTCAAGTTCTTTGCTTGCCATCACGGCCCCATCAGTTATTGTGATGTCAAATGTGTGAAATAACCGTCAAAATGAAAATAAATACAAAATCAATATGTTAGTGTCTAATTCATAATAAGGTATGGTAATCATCAATCTGGTATTCTAAATGATAAAAAAGTAAGTTGACAAGGGCTTTAAGTAAAAAATTATCAACTCTAATGTATAGAGAGGTTTACCTTTACGTGAATTTATTATATTTTTACACTAAATTAATTGCATTGCAAACGTTAAAGCTATATATAGTTTGAGAATGCAATACAATTGACATAAGTGCAAGCCAATGAATGCAATTTTTTCATTAAATGTGTGCTACACATTGTGATAGACTTACATTATTTTGCAATTAGTGTAAATTGTGAATCCACTGATCTAAACTTCACCACAGATACAGTTTGTTCTATTTTAAATAGCAAAAACTATTTTTATTTTAAAGCCTTTTTTTTAGAGCAATATGTGAAAGCTTTTTTTTTTTTTTTTTTTTTTTTTTTTTTTTTTTTTTTTTTTAGTAAGCTACAAGAAAAAATTGCAAACCAGAAAAAAAAAAGACATCAAAGAAGTATGCTATTTAATTTGTTACACATGTATTTTTACTTACTATAAACATCAATCATGCAAGTATCACTACAAAGTTAAAACCCTAACATTATTTTGTTTTCCTATATGTTTTATATGCATTAAAATTATACACAGTCGATTTACTAAATTAATTTTATATAGTATGGACCTCAAGTTTTTATAAAAAGGGGATTTTAAAGTTATTTGTATTATAGGTATTGAGTCTTTTATAAAAATTGAGCAAATTATATATAAAGATAATATTTGGTATATTAACATTTTCTTAAGGGGGTAGGTGACCGACTTATATCTCGCAAACACAAAGTAAAGAAGAAATGTTACTTAAAAATTTAGTTACATCAAACATGTGAAAAACACGATCAAATATTTAAGTTATTTCACTTCAAAGATAGCATGTAAATGTGGAAATTTAAATTTGAGCGGGAAATTTTAGTTTAATTAGAAACTTTTTTACAATTAAAAATATCATTAAAAAATTTTTTTTGTATAAAAAAATTTATTTTAAATTTACTTGATTTTATTTGAAATTATAGTGTTTGTTTGATTGGAAATAAATCTTGTACAAAAAATTATTGGGAAAATATAGTCCTTCTTTTAGCGATTTCCGGTCCAAGTCGGTCCCCCACTGCCTTAAGTAATTAAATAAATTGGAGGAAGCATAAATGCAGCTAGGAATATGATATAAAATTCACAATATAATAACAAAACTAAATTATAACAATAGACTAGCATGATGAATTTTTATGGCCTTTTATGGTCCCATAATTCTGCATAATATTTATGTAATACATTTCATAATTTTTTGCAACAAAAAAAAAAAAAAAAAAAAAAAAAAAGTTTTGTTTAACTTCTAACCTCCCTATTGATGGTTTGCAAAATTGCCTGCAACTTTATATATTTTTTTAATTTATTATTTTTAAACAAAAAAGGTTTAAGGTTTAAGGAAAACATTTAACACCAAAGGATGGAAAAAAACATGCAAAATATTTGTTTAAACACGTAAGCATTCACATACCCCAGTAACAATAGTTATAATAACTATTAATTATTATTTAATATATTATCGAAACATCAATATATTTATTTTTATATTTTCATGATATTGTAAGTGTATTTTTTTTCATGTCTTATACATTCAAAATAGAGATAGATTAACATATTTATTTCATTATGTATTATTATTTTAGTTATATATTTTTTTCACAACATTTAAAATATTTTGATACATAATATTGGTTCATAATATATGTTTATTATATTGCATATAAACACTAATTAAATTTAAGTATTATTTTGAAGTCCCTGTAGCGAGATTTGGTCAAGCAAATTTGAATACTCTTTTACTGACCAGCAGTTAAAAAGAGATGCAAGGCCAAAGATCCTACATTTTTTTTTCTTTTTTAATTAATTATTTCATTTATTTTTTTTCCCTAAAACTTTTGATATTATTGGCATATTAAATCAATCCTAGACAAATTTCAATTTTTGCACATCTACTTACTGCATATTAATTTTTAGAACTGGAAATTACATAATAATTTTAAATTTTTGCTTCGTTTATATATATAAATTTTAAAATAAGGCAAGGATTTTAATTTTTTATTTCTATTTACAATGTAACCTTATCACATTTATGAAAATTTAGCTTTCAATCAGACAAAATTTTCTGTTTTAAGAGAAGTGTGTGAAAGAAATTTTTAAGTGTATATCGAAACATATAGACAATTTTATGCCGCACGTACATTATTATTTTATTTTAATTCTACATGAGCGTCTTTAGCAGCATGAATTAATAAGAAGTTGAAATCAAGCAAAGGCTACATTGTATTCTCTAAAATCACAGAGTGATCCTCTGATTAAAGCCAATATTGTAATAACTAAAGTTACAACGACAACAACGGGGGAAATACGTGAAGCTCTAGACTCTAAACTCTGGGGGTAGCTGCTCGGAGCGCAGCTTGACTAGAAGCAGTTTGAAGCGTGAGGAACATCGCCTACTTTGCCTGGAGCCGTCGCTGGGCACAGAGCCTCGTCGACTAAGACGATACTCGAGGGGTGGGGACGTGTCCAGCTTGCAAAGACCAACTGGTGCCGAGCCGCGCCGACACTGAAGCCGCGTAGATCCCTGAACACAACACATTTAACATTTAGTATTCCTCCCGTCAATTCATTTTTTTTTTCTTTAAACACTGTACCTCTTATTTTCTTCATAATATTTTTCCAACATATAATACAGTGTGGTTGAATTAATTTTGACTTATATAAATGTGCTATTAATATTACACCAGAAGTATTTATGGCTGCATTAATTTGATACAAATAAATTTGGATTACATTTACCTGAGCAGGTTTGCGGTGTGACGAGGCTATCTTATCACTAGGTGCTCTATTTTCCTTGCCCTCTAGTTTTGCCATCTTGCTGCGCTCAGTGCGCTCCAGCTCTGCCGGTGGCTCTCGCTTGGTAGGAGCGTCCCTGGGCTCAGTGTGACATGAAGGGGTGGAGCATGCGCTTGAGTCCGAGGCCTCAGGCAGTGCCTCGCTGGTGGTACTGGGCAAGTGACGTAGCCGTGTGCTGTGTACGCTTGGATGTAGGGGAGGGAATGTCTGTTGTCTAGTAAGGTGTCGTCCCCCAGGTCCACTGTGAGGGTGGAGTACAGAGTTGAGACGACTTGCCGCAGAACTCGTCGTGATGGACGCGATACTTGGCTCTGGTAGAAGTGTGTCGGCGCTCAGAGGACGTGGATGGTCTTGTGGAGGGCCCAAGCTGCGGACAGAATCACTCCCTGGCCAAACAAATTCAAATACTTTGTTAGTCAAGTCTTTTTTAGAGGACAACAAATCAAATTATAAAAATAAAATGTTATGCTCAAAGAATAAATATTGATTGGGAATTACCAAGTTGCTTACCGTGCTCCGAGAATAGAGATATGGTGGAGCTCCCTTCCTCCTCCCCACACTCCACATGCAAGATGGTCTCGGAGGGAAAGCGCGGCGCAACAGGATGGTCAGGTAGACTCTCTCTACGGATAATGGTTCGCGCTACGGGCAGCCGTGGGATGCTGAGTGGCACTGAATGACGCCTGGTTGCCGCAGAGGGTGGGGGTAACGTGGGCGGACACTCGAGCTGCGCCACGTCCTCATCATCCAAGTCATCAGCATCAGACACCTCCGTACGCGTCTCCTCCGCGAGCTCCGAGCTAAGTAACTCCTCCCAGCGAGCCTGGTTACTCTTGAGGTGGCTCATCATGTTTACAGCCAGTGGAGATACCAGGAACGAGTGCCATTCATCCATCAGCGGCGCAACCACGTAGTTGAAGAAACCTACAATCAAAACACACATTTCCTTTGAGGCGAGTTTAATACAAATTTGCGGATAAGTATGCGTATTTTGAGCATATTTTGGTTTCTAAGCGGTGAATAATATGCAAAGAAGAAAATATAAGAAAAGAAGCTGAGTGAAATTTCCGTTGAAATTAGTGTAGGATGTAAAAAATATGTACGTAGCACAAAAGAATTCGTTTCATCTAAGATTATAAACGAAAATTGAAGACAAAAATACATTTAACATCGGCTCCCCTTTTGTTTTAATTTGTTCAGTAAAAGGCATTGCGGTATACAATTTTATGACTCGTACGTGCGTTGTAAACACGACTAACCTTCACGCACACAGCAGAGAATTTTATTCCAACATAAAAACTCACGTCAGTCGATAACAACTTTTTTCCTTCAACTTTTACGTTACAATGCGAGTTTTATTTCAGCGATATTTCGACCGTACTTATAATGAAGGTGGATGCAGATCTTTAAAATCACGAGCATAAAAATTTAGAATTACGCTGATTATTATATAAACGATATATAGACGATTGTGCGCCGATTCAACTTATGGAGTTCAACTGCAATGTATGTTATCGGTTTCAAAAATGCTTAAAAAATGACTATGGCTTAAAACACGTAAAAGTACGTCAACAATTTCTCATTTAGATTTAATTAACTGCGAAATCGTTGTAGTAGTTTTCTCAAAAATCGCAAAAAAAAAAAAAAAATAATAATAATTATAATAATAATAATAAAAAAAATTTCCATAAGCGTAATGTTAAATTAGGGGACCCTTAGCTTTCCACGCGTCTCCCCGCGCGCTAAACCGATAAGCTCCATTAAAATTTGATAACTTTTTTAGATTTTTATTTCTATATAATACACGGAAAAAAAGAAAATATTTAATGAGAGAGAGAGAGAGAGAATACAGCAACAAGACTATTTTATTCAACATAAAGTTGTAAGATATAATCCTACCTGCTTGAATCTTGGGGACGGAAGTCGTGTGTCGGTCACATAGCGAAGTCACGGGAAGATTAAGTCTACGCTCGTAATCGCCTTGTCTGAAGAACTCCTCACAAACTTTCTGACTCCACTTCTTGCTAATATCCCAGGGTCGACATGGGTTAGAGATATCCGCACACTTTAGCGCGATCTGTAGGATGAAGTGGCGGTCCTGTTCCTGACGCATGTCCAGCATGTCGCACTCCAGGTACCGCTAAAATCAACGCACGCATATCACAAAACAACGATACAAAACAACACAATAATTATTTTTGTAGTATAACATTGAAGGAAGGGGGAGGGGGAATTTAATATCGTAATCAATCAATACCAATGAAAATTTACTCCAGGGGTGTGTGATGCTACTAATTTTATTATTATTTTAATTATTTAAATAGCACGTATCAAATATGTAGATATGAAATTAATGATTAATATTTCAATAAAATTCTTCAAACATACCTTGAATCGTGTTATGAACTCCTGCTGCCGCGTAATATCGGTGGCTAAGATGAGCGAGCTAATCTGCTGCTCGAGGGCGATCCGACTCTCCCCCATCTGATCTGCCACGCAACTCTCAAGCAAACACCCGATGGCAGAACGCCAGTGGTGGTTCTCCAGCACCGACGTATTCTAAAATACACATCAAATAATGTAAGAAAATACGCTAACGCCAGAAAATAAAATTTGCGATTAATGGTTGAGGCACATATAATAGCTTATTACATTTTAGTAAAGAATATTTTGAACAAATCGAAATACATATTTTTACGCGAATTTTATGAAAATGTTAATAATTTATTAGGTTTAGATTTCAACAGTACGTCACTTACCTCATAGAGAGCTGCTAGATGGTTAGAGGTTGCGATGAGGAAGGGTTGGTTGACCCCTGGGTGGTCAAGGTCATGTGTAACTGCCGCTAGCAACGATGCCATGATCTCCAAGGGTGTCAAATGCTCCCTGATCTGAAAATACGTAATGTCGAGTGCGTTACAGATAGTTCATGTGGGAAGTAACATTGCTTGAAAATTAATCTTTTACTATAATAAGCCAATTTAGCAAAACTATAATATAAACAAATAAATAAGAAGAATAATAATTTATGCACGCAGTTAATAACTTACGAGGTGTTTGATTTTGAAACACAACTAAAACTGCAAAAATCGCACTTTTCCTATTATTGAGCTAGTACGTTTTATTTAAAGTGAGCAATTTTACTATCATCGGGGTTTTCCTTCAAGTTGAGTTGAAAGCAGTATAGAGATAGGTATGTATTGTAAAAAAAAATAAATAATAATAATAATATAATAATAATAAATAAAAAAACAACAACTTGTAATGTACACAAAATACAGGACTCATGTAAGTAAAAATCATAAACACATTTCACACATAAAAGTCCCTTTGCAAGCAATTAAAATTGTAATAACATCAAAATAAGAAAGGTAAAATTTAATTTGCTGTTTTGTTTGTGTGAAGGTTAACGTAGTTTGGCAAGCGTTCTCTAGTTTAAATTATTTTCTGTACTATTCTTATACTTGTGGTTCTTTTGTGTAATATAAACCTTTATAATGTCCATAGGAAATTTATAAACGTTAGTTACAGCAGTAAGTAACCCTGCTTGACATGTGATCTGTCTTTTGTGTTTTGCTCGACAACTTTGGCGCAACTCCACGAGTAACAGTTTAAGACCGTCTTTAGATCTAATGATGTGCCCTTTCAGTTAGCAAAAAAAGAAAGAAAAGAAAAAAAAAAAAAAAAAAAAAAAAAAAAGACGGCAGTGAAACTTTCAAATACAATATTAATTAACAGTAACATCCGGTTTCTTTGAAACACGTTAGGAAGATAAAGTGGACAACCACATTCAAGTTTTTTTTTTTTTTTTTTATGATCTTATTCTTATGTATTGAAGTTAAATCTATGTGTGTGTGTGTGTATAATACTATGAGTTGATTTTTAAGACATTTTTCTTCAAAATTTAATGTTATTTTTTAAAAATCGCATCGATCGTATTTCAAGTTTTATCGTTATTTATTTTTTTAATAAATTTTATTTCGGGCGGTGTTTAGTAAAAGAAGACATAAATATATCTCAGAGGTATATACACACCTTTTCTTCCTGAAGGAAGCAATGCATGGCTTGTGTGACGTCAGTGGCATGGATGGCGTTGTGGTAAGGGTTGGTCCCGTGGTAGCCTTCCTCTATCAACGCTAAAATAACACACAATCACTCGTTGAGAATACAAAAATATAATAATGCACAACATACATGCACGAAACGAAAGTCAAGGTAATTTCTCTCTCAAAATAAATTTATCAGTATCAAGTAAAACGTTTCTTAAAAGTTTTTTCTTTCTTTCTATTTTTTTATGTTAGATAATATAACCTCACTTTTCAATTACTTTACATCGTATATGTTTTACAATTTAAATTTTACTATTAGTAAAGCGAGTAAGTAGTAGTGGGGGGGGGGTAGTAATAATATACTTACAAAAAAAATACTAAGAGAAGAAAAACGATAAGGATTTGTTCAAAATAAACTTATGTTTCTGTCTAATTTTTCTATTTTTGTAGAAATATAAATAAATTTGTTCATTTTATATGCAAGATGGTTATTTTGTATATTGAAATGTTTATTTTTATATAGTTTGGTCTAAAAAGAAATCCGAGGTTAAAATAGCAAAATATACAACGGAAAAAAAAAATTTAAAAAGAAAATACAATTTTAGGTCAGTCTTTCATCAATGAAACCGTTTAAGTGAGACAAAAATAACCAACTGCTCTGAAGATGTACTTTAAAGAGAGTGAAATTGTTTTATAACTAACTTTGACCTAAAGTAATAATAAATTTACTTTTTTTTATTGTTGTTGAAAATAATTTGATCATAAAGTATGACGTCACAAGTGACGAAAGTAATTAGAGGAGGAGGAGAAGAGATATAAAGTACTTACTGAAAAGCTTCCAGACGCGTACCACGTCTAAATTGAAGTGCTCTAAAAGTCCATACCAGTGAAATAAATGAACACACAGCACGGGAAGTGAGCGGCCTGAAAGAACACATAGTTAATTCACATATTCTATAAAAGTGTGTGTTTGTGTATGTATGGCGTGCTTACCTCCCGTCACTGTGTCGAGAATAAATGCATTGAATGGCCAGTCTCCCACGTGGTCCAGAACACACTGTCAACAAAACATCAACATCGAAATTTTCATTTTAATAAGAACAAAAGTAATGTACTATATAGCGTGCAATTGGCATATTGATCGGATGTACGCTAAATTCTTCAGTAAAAATTTATATTTTGGAGCTTCATGGAAAGAATACAATAAGACTATACTTTTATACGTACTTCATTATGTATAAGGGTACAATATACCAGCACTTAGCTGTATTGTTGATAACTTTCCCACACACGGAAAAAAGTAACTGAAGAGTTACTATTTAGACTTTTTCATAATAAATTTGTTATATAAATATACAAAGTTATTTAAAATCAATGGAGTTAACTAGCTACGCAGAAGAAATTACGTTTATATACTAACGAGTTACTATTAAAAAAAAATTCAACCAAATTATTGGTTTTTGTACTAAAGAGTTACTTCTGTAATTGAATACTATACTTCCGTGCACTTTAAATGTTGAATTATCCTATAAATTTATTTTATAAAATTATAGTTTTAGTAAACTTGGATGAACCAGAATAGTTTTAGCTGTATTGACTAAATTTAATAATATTATTTATAAAAAAAAAGTTGATTTATAACTGACCTGAACTTGTCCATGTAAAACGTCATCCAGGAGTGCGGGCCCGCCGCCCCCCAGTACGGCTACCGAGCCACCTCGAGTAGCCAGACGTCTACGTCTACGTTTGTGCATTGTGAGAAAACGTCCAGTGTGCAGAGGACGTTGTCTCCTAGTGTCCAGTCCTTCCAGCAAGGACCAGTCAGCTTCCGTCAGTCCTGAGGAGCTGCTCCTGCTGCCGCGGGATCCTCCACCACCCAAGCAGCTACTACCTGGACCTGTAATCAAGAGACAACAAGAGATTAGCATCATCAATATCAATGTCCAAGAACCAAGGATTTGTTGTCATTGTTCTGGTAATAAGACAACCAACTCTATAACAAGGTGACAGCAATAAAATAAGGCAATGATAATAATAAGTTTTTTTGCTTATAAAGAGACCGGATTTTTTTAATTTATTTTTATTATTATTATTATTTTGTTTTGCGGCTGCATTTGCAAAAATAGTAAGCTATTTACCTGCATCACAACCTACATAAATATTATTTCTAAGCTTTTTAGCAGTGAAGTACCATTTTTTTCTAAACACACAATAGAATGTGAAGCAAAAAGCCTAACTACCAAACTTGAAGGCGTAATTGTAATTTTCACCAAAATTTTTCTCTCTTATAAATATAATTTATTTTAAACTGTTTAGACGGTTTTCAAAGGACCCATACTTTTTTCACAATACGAGAAAAATAATGCACAAGACAAATTCATGTTCATTTTACAAGCAAACGCCACAAGAGCTTATCACTTATATTACTTTAAATCCAGTTGTTATAAAATATAACTTTTTTGTCCTGACATCATCATATACATATAACATGGTATTTTTAAAACCCATTAAAAAAAAAAAAAAACTTTCCACATTAAACACTTAACGGAAGTAGGATTTCGAACAAAAATGTTCGATAGAAACCAAATAAATGATTGTTATATTCTCGTACTAAAATATAATACTTTATCATTATTTATTTATACGCACAGAATTCAAAAATACCAATAAGAGAATTCTAAAGATGGCAAAAAACTATGCAGAATAAATAAATAGTAACAGTAATATAAAACTATTTATCTTTATAAGTATATTGATTAAGAATGATAATAAATGTATTATTATATAATTGACTATTGAATGAGAAACTATACAAGGGCAGTTTAACCTTTCATAAAACTTAACCTTTTCTAATTTGATTCCCCGGAGATGTAACACTGTAGGTTCGACAATAGTTGTCCTATTCATATACCACTAATGTACACCGCACTAAAGTTTTGGTTGTTGTAATATAATAATAACTTGGAGCAATATTATAATATAAAGCAAAGAAGCAAGCAAACTCTATTTGAATTGACGAGCCACAAATTTGTTGCGAGGTCGATACAAAACCTTTTAGAGCAACAGAGCACAGAATATTATAGAGAGAGAATATTATAATAAAGGATTACCAAGAGTCATATCTCTTTGAATGTATATAAGGCAATTTAATTAGTGAGAAAGGCAATTTTCAGTAACATTATTTATCTTCTTTTCTTTGCTTCTCTCTCTCTCTCTCTCTCTCTCTCTCTCTCTCTCTCTCTCTCTCTCTCTCTCTCTCTCTCTCTCTATATATATTATCTGTCTGCATGTTGAAATATTGTATAAAACTAATTAGTTTCTCAGAACACAATATTGAGAATCGTATTTGATGTTATAAACGTAATTATAAATGAGATGAGATGAGATGAGATGAGAGAGAGAGAGAGAGAGAGAGAGAGAGAGAGAGAGAGAGAGAGAGAGAGAGAGAGAGAGAGAGAGACCATAGCCTGTGGTGAAGATTATTGCGGACAAGAGTATACAATTAGCAAGAGAAGAATATCAACAACAAATTTTAATAAAAAATGTACATACATATACAGCACCATACTCTTTTTCAAAACAAAATAGAATAATAATGATTTTAGCTTCAAGCAATATAAAATAATAATTAAATTATAAACAAAATTTTAAAAAGTAAATTTTCAAATTTAAAATTCTTTTACCATTTTTCTATACGCCTTTTTATTTTTTTTTTTATTGGACTTTTTTTTTCCAGCACATTCTTAGAATGTTTAGAACACCTCTTCCTCAATACTTATCGATAAAATATATTTATATTATATATATATATATATATATATATATATATATATATATATATATATATATATATTATATATTTATGAGAATTTCTTGACGTTGAAAGATTATTTAACTAACTCGCCAGCTAAAATACTATAAACTGTACAAAAAAAAATACTGTATTTTTTAAATGGATAATAGAAAAAGAAAGTAATATTTAAAATTCCAATGAAACCATACAAAATATTGACAAAATTTTGTTTGCCATTGAATATTATTCAAACAAAAAGTTTTTTAGTATACAAGTCTAATTTCAGTCGATGAGCTTGGCATTAGAATGCGGGGGTGGATGAAGTGCGTGCTTACTGGTTTGCTCCCTCTCTTACTCGCCTGGTCGCCTGCCTGGCCGCCTGCATTTGCATGCGACGACTCAAGGACCCCTCAGCAACGCACAACGAGTCTCTCTCTCTCTCTCTTACCCACGTACTTTGCCCGCTGCCTCACTTACGTGCAAAAAAAAAAAAAAAAAAAAAAAAAAAAAAAAAAAAAAAAAAGTAAGGATAAAAAATGTAAAAAAAGGGATGAAAAAAATCGATAGAATCGAGCACAAAAGGTAGTACAGAAAGTGAAAGTGAAGGGGGCGATTGTCTATGTAGTAGTAAAATATTAATAATAATAATAAACTTATCGGTGCATGGAACCATGATATACCATTGGAATTATTTCATCGATATTAAGCCATGTGCACGTTCTTATGTCTTATAAAAATAACAATAGTACATTCTCATCATTATGGTAAATAAATGAGTATAATAGAAGAGCTCGTTTTGTAGTTATAAATATTTTAAACGCTACATTTTTTAAAAAATCCTTTTGTTACAGATTTTATGAAAATTTTATGAAATGCGTCTTAATCTTTATAAAATACTTAAGTGGCATGCAATAAATATTAAATTGACAAGGAGTTGCATCACCTCTAATAACTTCATATTTTACGAGCAAAGCAACACAGCTCTTCTTTTTTAGTACGTGATTTATTAAACAACTTTCAACCAAAAGTAATTACCATTATTACTACTCTCCAGGCATCACAAAATTAGAAACAAACCATTTATAAAAAATCATTTACACATGAAGTACTTGAGGTTCGTTTATTGAAAATAAATGATTAAATACAATGAGTAAATGAAACTAGACAAATATAACATAATATATGGGATGATGAAGAGAAAAGAAAACAAATTTGAAAATTAAATAAATTGATAATAATCCTCGTATAACGTCAGTATATATTTATAGAAATGTTGCGTTTAAGCAAAGGTCTTATATAAGTTATTAAAATGATTAAATTTATATTATACTCTTTTATATTTTCATCTTTATAAATATTAAAGTTTTGTTTTTTGGCATTCCAGATGTATTCTGAATATAGATCAATGAAAAAAAAAAAAAAAAAAAAAAAGTTTACAAGAAGCTTTTCGATAATTTATATATAAAATTCTTCTTAAAAAGTCACTAAAAATAAACATGTAGGTGACGTGGGTTATATAGGAATTTAATGCAATAAAATTTTGCTTTTAACGCTACAACAAAGTGAACTCTCGCAATATTCGACAAAAACTTTTGAGTTATATAAGTAGAGAGCGCAAAAATAGTCGATCATTTTGACAAAATAGTCGACTATATAGTCGATGATTGTTGGTGCAAATAGTCGACAAATAGTCGATTTTATACGAAAAAGTCGAAAAAAGTCGATTTTTTTTTATACATAAATTTATATAAAGAATGATAAAAAAAAAAGATTTTGTGAGTAAAAAATAATTTAATTTAATGTTAAACAGTAATTTTAGTATCTAAATACTCAAATAGGCCGAGCGTGTCCCTATCTTGTATGTAGTATTTTGTTAACGCGATAAAAACCATGAAATTTTTTTTAAAAGGGTATGGGACATGAGCACTATTACAAAATAGTATCAAATTTTACCTAGGACTCATCGGGCAAGGCACAGCAGAGAGCTCTGTACAGCTAGAGATGATTCATACGCAACATCTACTAGCTGACTGAGCTGGGGAAGTAAGTGGCAGTGCGCTTTTATACACAGTGCCCTCTCAGCTGCACGCGCTGATTCGTTGGTACAAGAGAGCGCGCGAAAACTGGCTTGCTATTTGAAATTCTAAATAAATTACTATGAATTTTTTTCAAAAAGTATCGAATACCAATTGTCGGATTTATGTATCGATATATCGATACATATCGCCTCAAAAAAGTATCGATAATATCGATACTATCGGATATATCGATATATATCGCCGATTTCTAGTAGAAATCTCCTTAAAAACTTAAAAAAAGTGCGAAATAGTCGACAAATAGTCGATTTCTCGTGAAATAGTCGCTGAGCTCGAAATAGTCGAAAATAGTCGATTTTTTTATTGGTTTAAAATGCACCATTTGTTGAGATCGGTGGAGATATGAAATAATACTAGCAATAGTCGACATAATGGCAATAGTCGAAAAACTATTTTTGCGCTCTCTATATATAAGGTTTTAAGTTGACAAACTTTGACTTTGGGCATAATCTCTATTCTTCGTAATAAACTTCCTTTTTTTTTTTTTTTTTTTTAATCCCATCAAAAACTTTATTTTATCACGTTTATAAAAAGATAATAAAGAAAACAGTTTTAGGCTTTATAAGAAAATAACTTCTATAATGTATATAAAGGGGATCAGAAGAAGAAGAAGAGAGAGAGAGAGAGAGAGAGAGAGAGAGAGAGAGAGAGAGAGAGAGAGAGAGAGAGAGAGAGAGAGAGAGAAAGAGACCACTTTCTGTCGTTTAGTGTTAATAATTTTAAGCACAAACAATTATTTCTTGATGTATACGAATGAGCTAGATAATATTTTCTAATTAGTGATTTTAATACCTTGCATCCAAAACTACACCTAACTGACCACCCATGTACCGTGTGTGTGTGTGTGTACAGTATATAATATAGTATACATAATACATTATACTTTGTGCCAACAAATCAGTTAGGAACAACTATATAATCTTGTCGATTGTTGATAATCTCTTTAAGTCTCCGGATAAATATTATACATAGCAAATAGGTAGAACAACAATTTAATTAATAAAGCTAAAAGTGAAACAACCAATAAACTTTTAATTTTAACAGTTTCAAAATATCATAGAAGTATATTGAATTACTAAATTTTCAGTGCGGTTGAACGTAAATTAATCATCAATTTACTTAATGTTAATCAGAGAGAGAGAGAGAGAGAGAGAGAGAGAGAGAGAGAGAGAGAGAGAGAGAACAACTTGAATAATCAGATTGCCTAAAAAAGGAATATAGGATTAAGGTAAAAAACTCTGTATTGATGTGCTTTAAACTCAATACAATACAATACATTTTTTTTTTTATTCTCATGAAAAGCAATAAATATAAAACCCGGTCGACGGTTGTCGTCTACAAAATTTCCTCCGTCAATAATCAATATTTCTGTAATGATTTTCTTCTTATAAAATAATATTATCAAGAAAATAAGGTTTTGTGTATAGAGAATGAAGTTTTTTTTATTATATTATTATTCTTTCCCTCGTTGTATAATGTAAAAGAGATTTTTATTATTATTTAAAATCAATAATAAATCATCTCGTCACAGAAAACTTTACCTTAGCAACACAAAATATTACATTATACAAATGACAATAATTTTAATCAATTTTCAAACTCATCATATTAAAATGTTATTATTAATGCTTGTAAATATGAATAACATTTTTGTTTTTTTTCATTACTGATATTTCAGTTACACACCACAGTAAAACATATACAGAGTGCTTTTCATTTCATTTTAAAATTATACTTCTGACGTATACGTATGTGTAAAAGTAAAAAAAGTTAGTAGTAAATAAAAATATTACGTTATATATTCCTACATATTTTTAGTACAAGCTTAATTTTCTATGTATTTCTATAATCGTTGCTATATGAACATTTTGAATCACGCCAAAACATTTAATTACATTTCTCCGCATGCCAAGTTGTTATAAAACTGCGAGGGATTAAAATGAAGGACCATCTTATATGTATTAGTATATAAGGTGTGCGTTACTATAAGTTGTTAATTCCTCATTTATATTCTTCTTCTTTACTATATGCTATTCAAAAATGACAGATTAAAAAACCTTGAACGCCAGGAGATGCAACGAAGGCCACTATAGACTATTGTATAAACAAACACATAGTAAAATTTTTTTGTTGCACGGGCCATACTATAACTTTTGGGAGGTGTAAAAACAACTTTTTTTGCTGCGTTTTCTTTCCCATATTTTAACATTACGATAAAAGTCAGTGAAGCCTGAAAGTTAAATATTACCATAGTATAATATATATATTTATACTATGATATTACTAAATAATAAATGTATTATGCCAGATAATTATATCTTATATAGTATAGTGATAAAAGTTTTTTTTCATATAATGAAAAAGCACAGTAAATAATTTAAAAAACTAAGTTTCTAGCAAAAAATTCTAATAAAAATCATGATTATCATTACAAAAAAAAAAAAAAAAAAAAAAAAAAAAATGACAGAACATTTTTAATTTTCAAAGATGATTTCAGTTTCAATTCAAAATACTATTAAAGGCGTAGAACACCTTGAACAAAAAAAAGTTGCGTAATATCCTAAAAAAACCTGAAAATCAACGTTGATTTGGCCGGAGTCATTGATTTGTAATTTATTTTCCATTCACAAAATGCCACTGCCGGTCACTGACGTCACAGCTCGCCTAGTCCACGCGCAAGTAAACCGGGCGAGCTGTGACGTCAGTGACCGGCAGCGGCATTTTGTGAATGGAAAATAAATTAGAAATCAATGACTCCGGCCAAATCAACGTTGATTTTCAGGTTTGTTAGGATATTACGCAACTTTTTTGTTCAAGGTGTTCTACGCCTTTAAGAATCATTGAATACAAAGGAAAAGCAAGAAAAGAAAAATCTTTCATTTTCTGCATATGGACCAAAAATAATTGACTTAACGTAAAACCTGTGCTTGCTTCAAATTACAAATTTATATGAAGATTTTTTTTTCTTTTTTAATTTAATTTTAAAGGAGATCGAAATGTGTATGGTATAAGATATACAGTAAATATATAGCTTCATAAATCTTGAACAAAAGACTTGCTGAAAATAAATAAATTCAATACAAGAACCATTGCAAAATCACTTAAATGTTATCGCTGCTGTATAAAATTTTATTGCCATTGTTATACACTATTACGTATTATATATATATATATATATATATATATATATATATATATATATATGTGTGTGTGTGTGTGTATGTATATAATCTATATTATATATGTGTGTGTGTGTGTGTGTGTTATGTATTGATACGCTATTTTAGTGTATATAAGCTAAAAAAATCTATTTTTATTTATTGAATATGTGGGGGCAATCCATCACACACGCTAAACAAACAAATGAAACGTCAAAAATGATTTCACACATAAGAGGAATTGTGTTATGCTTATTCAGATTTCTCATTTCCATATGATTATGGATGACAACAAGAACATGTTAAGCTATGCTGATTCATATTTTCATCTCTCAACCACGTATATTTTGCTAAACGACAACATTGTCAAAAAAAAAAAAAAAAAAAAAAAAAAAAAAAAAAAAAACTTAATACTGTCACAATGAAGAGCTATAGTTTATACAATTTAAAAATATCCCCGCATTAGTTTTTTGTTTTATTGTTGTTATTATTATTAATATGATGAAGACGATGACGTCATTTGCAATTTTCTTTGTGTATATATAATTTTAGTTACGCCTTCATACACCCACGTGTTCGCATCGTACGTACACCATTTTCATACACACTCACTGACTATAAATAAAAATATATAAAACGTGAAAGCCATCGAGCGTGAAAATATCCTTTGTTAATGTACTGAAGAGAGTAGAAATAATATGAAATTTAACGTCAAATAATGAACGCTATTTTAGCAATTTTTGTAGTTCAAAGCTCAAAGCTATGGCTATATTAAATCACCTTTCAAATTTACTAATAAAAGGCAATTAGATCGTAAATTATCACCCTTATTTTTTTCTGTTTAATCTCAATAAAATTAAAAAATATATATCTCGACTTCTATTTACAATAAAAAAGATTTGACCATCAATACCTATTCATACCGCGAGCACATTTGAATAGTATAGAAAAGAAAATGAAATGGATTGGAATGGAATGGAAAGGAAAGGAAAGGAAAGGAAAGGAAAGGAAAGGAAAGGAAAGGAAAGGAAAGGAAAGGAAAGGAAAGGAAAGGAAAGGAAAGGAAAGGAAAGGAAAGGAAAGGAAAGGAAAGGAAAGGAAAGGAAAGGAAAGGAAAGGAAAGGAAAGGAAAGGAAAGGAAAGGAAAGGAAAGGAAAGGAAAGGAAAGGAAAGGAAAGGAAAGGAAAGGAAAGGAAAGGAAAGGAAAGGAAAGGAAAGGAAAGGAAAGGAAAGGAAAGGAAAGGAAAGGAAAGGAAAGGAAAGGAAAGGAAAGGAAAGGAAAGGAAAGGAAAGGAAAGGAAAGGAAAGGAAAGGAAAGGAAAGGAAAGGAAAGGAAAGGAAAGGAAAGGAAAGGAAAGGAAAGGAAAGGAAAGGAAAGGAAAGGAAAGGAAAGGAAAGGAAAGGAAAGGAAAGGAAAGGAAAGGAAAGGAAAGGAAAGGAAAGGAAAGAAAAGGAAATTCCATGCACAATGCAAATATTCCACCTCGTGAACAGGCCGCTATGTCCCTTACAAGCTAAAACTATAAACTTTATTTAATTTTACTGAGAAATAAGAAATATCAGTAAAAACAATGTGTATCTTTGTATTAATAAACATATACCATTATTATATATTCTTTATTATATGCATTTACTTTCACAGTTATATAAAAGGTAAATATTAAAAGAATACAAAAAGCAAATCAAATATTTACATATATTTGAATTGTAAGCAAAGAGTTATAAAAAGTACCGTTATACATGTTACTATATAGAATCATAAAATTAACATACACATATAATATTATGAATGTATGTATGTAATGTATGTATATTATACATTTCAAGTATTTACATATAATGTATAACGTTGCCGTATAGTTGCCGCTGGTGTGTACTTTATAACTTTGTCACTCAAATTTTCGAGGGCTTTGTAAATAATATTTTGGATTGCAAAGAGTTAGGTATAGAACTTCATGTTGTACATGAAATATTACTTCATTTAATTACATTGATACATGATGCTTTTATACATGGGCGTGCGTGTATAATTATTTAATTTGCTTATTCATGTCAATAAAAAATTACTAAAATTGAGAGCAATATAACTAAAATACAGTAAAAGTAAATAGAACATTTTGATTTTATATTAAAAGTATATTTATTAAATTGTCTTATAAAATATTTCATTTTAAAATATATGTATTTTCGAATAAAAATCAAACAATTACAATTTTTCCAATTTATATACGTTCTTCATATACATAAATTATCTCTCTCTCTCTCTCTCTCTGTTTTTTTTTTGTCATTAATTTATTAGTATTTGCTTCAGTAAGAATAGAGCTTGTGTTGAAGCGTTAATTAGTTATTATATATAAAGATAAAGGATGAAAATAAGCCTATCTACTAATACTTACTTCTTTCTAAACGAAATATTACAGCATGATACATAAATATCGTAGTATTACAATAAAATATCAAAAGTTAAATGAAATAAATTAAAAAATCGTCTTTATTGAAAAACGAAGAGGAAAATAAATAATTGAAAGGGCAAAGATTAGGTTTGGCCCACTCTATATAACATCCTACCCCATCATCATATTTGTTAATACTTATTTGTTTACACATAGCCTTGTCATATAGATATAAAAAAATCCTATAATTTTTTTACATTATGTGACAACAAAAGAAACATATCAGGTTATATAGATGTAAATTTATATATATATATATATATATATATATATATATATATATATATATATATATATATATATATATATATATATATATATATATATATATATATATACATACATACACACACAAACACACACACACATATATAATATTTTATGTATATAATATATACTGTATATTATAGAAGTATAGAAGACTGTCAAACAAGAACCACATTAAATAAGACATCAATGTTATACAATATTAATATAATATAGAATATAACGCATGAGAAAGCTGAAACCAATAACATTGAATTTGACGTGAATTTATATATTGAAACAACGAATGATTTCTGCGCGGGTTATAATTATATTGAGATAACATCAAATCATTTCCCCGTCGTCTGCTAGCACTCATTAGCGAACGTATAATGTTGGTACTGGCTGTACAGCAAGTTAAACCCATAGCAAAGCTATATAACAGCAAGCAAAAGTAAGTGAGTGAGTGAGGGAGGAATGATTGAGAAGTTCAAATCCAATTATCATACAACGACATTATAATTATTCTATATAACAAGACGACGAATGACAAAATTATAATTAATGGGTTTTCTCATGACAATAATATCATTTTACAATTAACATGGGATGACAAGAAAGACACAGTTTTAATTAATTTTAATTGTTTAAATAATTATTATTAATTATTAAACTAAATTAATATTTTTTTAACGTCTTTATATTTATATATTTTTTAAAATTAATTTAATGATGTTTAGGGTAACGATGATTTAAAATAATTAATGATGCAACAAAGAAAAAAAAATGAAAATTATAGAAACTAATCAGAAGCTGGAAAATACGGATACCTACATGATTAAAATTTCGCAAAAATACGAAATTGTTAGCCCTATATCTTTTTTAAAGAGCAGTACATATCACTGATTCAGAATTTGATATGAAAATCAAATATACATCAGACTTCAAACGGGGAAAAAAATGCAAGCAGGGAAAATTCAACATTTTGTAGGTGGTAGTGTTAAATTTAATGATCTTACGTAATTAAAAGATTTGATAAAACAGCTTAACTTACCGATCATTCTGATGTAGAGTGCGGATGCTGCGGCGTCATCAGGCTCAGGAAGTGTGGAGGCTGAGGAGCGCTGAACCGCGGAAAGACTCGACCGTCGCTGTAAAATATAACGCAAAGCTTGTTAGTTTTATCATCATATCTCACTATCCGACTGCCTCATTAACATACCAACACTTAGATCTTTGTATTAAATATACGTTCAACTCTAGTTTAATCGTACTGGAATATATGCAAACTTTTTAAAACTATAACACATGTATATTCAAAATAATATGCTAGAGCTTCCAAGTAAAAAGTGTCATAATTTATAAAATTTCTATATGGTGCATGGAATTTTTACATAGCACTAATTTATCAAGATTCAGATACTAAAAATCAGTTGTTTATATCATTCAATAATTATAATATTATAATGTATATCTATGTACTTCCTTCCTTTCCCAGTTATGTTCTACGTTTCATTATACATATATAGTATAAAAAAAATTCAGTCACGTATTTTCTATTCATTGTTAATTATTAAGTAACCACAATCTTAATGCGTAATAGGCTTTTGACTAGAACTAATTGGCATGCTGACTGTGTATTTGATGAACAAGAAGCTGAAATTAGTTGAGCATTAATGTTGATGTGACAAGAACATTGAGGTTCACATTACGTATTTCAGTACCAATGTTTTAAGCTGTGCTGGGTTAAAAGCAAACTCGATATATAGCAAGCAACACTATATATAATGTGTATATAATTATACAGTATATATATATATATATATATATATATATATATATATATATATATATCGTATATATGTGTGTTTGTGGTGGCGTATTGACTGATAGACGCAACAGCAGCAATTTCCTTTTCCTATTGACAGTACGAGGAGATAGTTAGTAATTAGTATGCGGTCACATTCTCCATGTAATTATAATTCCAAATTATGTCACTTTGTCCGCTCGCTTGCTTGCTTCCTTGCATGCTATATTATAATATATAGCTAACTCGACGCCTGCAAACGATGATATAATAGCAAATCGAGCGTTGCATCTAGCGCAACCTCATTTAGCTTGCAGCGTTGCAGCTTATATATAATATATTTAAATATACATTATATTATATTGATGCACATATTAAATACTTGAACCATAATGACATTTCAGAATGATTACTTAGAATAATTTCATAGACGAGTAAGATTTTATTGAAGCTTGATACCAGCAAATTTCTCTTATGTGGAAAAAAAAAAAAAAAAAAAAAAAGGCTCTCCAGGCAGATGAAAAGCATTATGCATAGGTGAAAATATCCTGTGCAATAATTGAAAGGGTGCAAGTGCACTGCTTATTGTTTATTTCATAAAATACATTAATACGATCTATATAATCTTGTAAGTATATTATACTATACAGTAGGACTCATGAATCTACTGGACTGTATATTACGAATGCAGTTGTGCTGCACAATAACTCACAGTATACTGTATAGTTTAAAGGAATAGACCAGAGAAAAACACAAGCATTTATATCACAAAACACTTGATGGGATTTACATAAATAACATTAGTTTGTCTCAAAACCCAAGAGTAGTCCCGTAGCAGTGATCAGAAAATTCGATTTATGCAACCCACACAACATTTTCATACTAATTTTTGCATGTTTATGACGTCATAAACATGAATTATTACGCAAATGGCATACTTTACAGTTTTTTCACGCTCTCTTGTGGGGCTACATTAACATTCTGGTAAAAATTGTCATCAGTTTTGAAGATCCCATTTCGTGTTTATTCATTAAAAAACACAATGTTGTTTTATGTGGTCTATGGTTTTAAGGTAACAAAATAATACTTACATAAAATAAAATTACATTACCGGATTGGAAAATGAAATATTTACTACGAAGCATTGAAATATTTGCATATTTTAATCTCGCAAACTTTACTCCTTCGTCAGAATATTTGTTTACAAAAAAAAAAAAAAAAAAAAAAAAGTTTTACAAAAATTAGTGAATATAACTAAAATATACACACAAAAATAAAATAAAATACCATCATAAAAATAAATTGCTATAAGCATTCACAAATGATGTGAAAAGGACACTAACAATCAATACAATAATTAACATATAATGGGAATGGGTATTAATATAGAAAAAAAAATAACAACTTTTCTATCGTCTGCCAAATTGAAAACAAAAACATAGTATATAGATACGAATTTCAAAACAAACATAATCGCATAAACACCTATATAATAGCTGTGTGGTTTGTTTTTGTTCTTTGTTATTTAGCACAACAATAGCAGCTCTGTTTGTTACGACTGATTGAATTATTGGGAATAAATTGATTTGTATTGTATTAGTAGAAAGAGAAAGATTTAACTTTACCCCCCTAACGACCAACGTATAACAAAAATTAAACATCCACGTCCTCTAAAAGCTTGAACAAAAGGAAAACTACAAAATTCATTTTTCATTGAAAGTATAATAAATAAAATGAAATTAAGTGGAAAAAAAATATATATTAAAAAATTAAATTACTTTTCATGAAGCAATAAAAGGTGACAAAAAGGTAATTAAAAATACACAAGTTATATGAATAAAACAATATATTTTACAATCGTAATATCTTAATTATATAATAATATAAAAGTGACTTAACTGTGTCAAAATGCTTTTGTATTAATATATATATAAGAGAGGAAAAGGAAAACGTGAACAGTAAATTAAATTGAAACTGTCTTCAAGCTAGTAACACATCAAAGAGAAACTTCTCTCTCAACTTATACACATAAAACTAAATCATAGAGAGAGTAATAAACTTGAAGTACTCTCTGCTGTGGGAGAGAAGAAAACACAAGTACTCTGAAGGCACGCGGTCTACATTTAATATGATAGTATAAGTCTTAAAAAATTTATATATCATGTCTTTTTAAACAAACTTTAAAAAAATGAAGTTTATGTATATTTATATTTATACATATATATTAAAAATTTAGAATTCTAAAAATAATAATTAATTACAGTTCAATGTTGATGTTTATTATTTACATAACGCACACTTTCAAAACCTATTATATATTTTACAGTGTGTGTGTGTGTCTGTGTATGTATTTATAAAAATAGTAACTAAAATTATGTCACTCATTTCATAACTTCTCTATAAACTTTAATGTATATAGGAGCAATATAGCATTTCATAAAGAGACAACAACAAAAGAAAAAAAAAATAATAATAATAATAAAAAAATACAACAAATAATAATTGGATTGCTAAGAGCAGTCGTATTATATATATATATATATAATATATATATATATATATATATATATATATATATATATATATATATATATATATATATATATATATATATATATATATATAATATATTGTTAATAAGTAAAAACAAAATTTTACAAATTTTTACTTTCAGGCTATTTAGTATGTTTAGTTCTGAAATTACTTTTTTTTAATGATGAAATTTTAATAAACAAAGCTCCATCTTTACATTTTTTTTTAAATTTGATATATGAAGAGTATTTACCTCAGGCTCGGTACACAAAATTATCATACACTAATTACAATTTGTATTGTAAAAAGTTGGGCGTTGGTTGGTTACCACGGCTAATTGGGTTCAAACATGCGGGTTTTATGAATAATTACTTGTTTTCTATCAACTGTATAATATGTGGAATGAATGACCTTTCTGATAAACCTACAATTGGATCTTATATAATTATATGTATATAATATGTAAATTATTATTATTATATTTTGTTATATGCACCCATGAATCGACAGGTTTTACTTTAGTTTTTGAGGTGAGATGATTATTGGGTATTAACTTTTTAATTTGTCGAAATGAAGTTATAAATTAAATTAAAAAATTAGAATCATTTTCTACAGCTAAAAAATGATTACAGCATGACGTAGTGTACAGCGGTAAATTGTTTAGAAATAATAATAATAAAGAGTGTTTTATTATAGACCGGTTCCACTCATACAGTATTTAAGAGCTGTCATTTTGTTGGTCAGGAATACACAGAAAAATGCATAGGAAAACATTATTTTTATTTTTAGTTCCTAATAAGCTAGAAGAATATGAGAAAAATGCATTCAGTCGAAATAAACTTTTATTTATGCAAAAAAGGAGGGAAAATGACGTTTCACCTATGCTTGGACAATGCATTATAGGCACCAAAAACATGGCGACAAAGCGCAAGGATGTGCAACGGGTCTATTATTATTTTCTTAATTAGAAATAAAGCCATAAAACTTCAAATTTGTGAAATTTTAAGCCCATAAGTCTTTATATTAATTTCTATATTTTTTTCCTTATCTGCGGTAACGGGCTATGCAATTTTTTTTACCACAGGTAGTTGTTGTACTGTACCTATTATTGGCTTTAGTCTTATATTAGACTGTATAATTATATATTTTACACGGAAAAAAATTATCTAAAGAGTTACTAGAATTTAGACTTTTTTATCATAAATTCGTTAGATATAATACTAAGTTTTTTTAGAATCTAAAGAATTAACTACAGTATATATTTACCGCTAAAGAAATTACGTGGCACTAACGAGTTACTCAAACTTTTTTCAAAAGAGTTATTGGTTTATAATAAAGAGTTTCTTATATCTGAATAATTTCTTAAGTTTATGTTTTCCGTGTACTTTATTGTGTTTCAAATAATGCAATAAAGTTTATTAGTAAGTCACATTTTAGACATAATTTCCACCTCCAAAATATAAGATGATAGAAAGTTTTCTTACAGTTCTAGAGTTGTAACAATACGACAGATGTCTTTAAGTCATATGAATAATTTGAAAATTAAATACGCAGTACGCACTGTACAATATTTCAAGGTTTATAGAGAACAATGTCAAGCAACAGATAACGCTGATTTATGAATACTAACAAGAATTCTTGACATAAAACATAAAAAGTTATACTGTGTGTGTGTGGTTTAAATGACAATTACTTAATTAAATGGACACAGAATATTTAAAATAACAACATTAAAGTAAAAAAAAAAAAAAAAAATCTGAACATGCCGAGGACAAGAGTTATAAAATAATTAATTATTAAAAGCAAGTTACTTAAAATCAAGGTTTAATTTTGCGTGCGTAGGCGACTTAAAAGTGAAGTGTTTTTGCCAGTTAAGAAATTAAAGTAAAAAACAAGAGAACAACGAAATCTGAGAAAAGTATAAGTATAGTAAAAATTTTTTTAGTATAATATATACTTAAAATAATAACAATAAAATAAATGAATAATATAATACTGTATATTACACAAAAAATTGTTCTTCAAATGTGTACATTAAAAGAAGTGTAAAAGTTAATTTTAATACAAAATCAATCACAATAATAAAGCTATAGTTATAATTAATAACAGTGGAAAAAAAAACTTTAATTACATTGGGAAAAAATAAACTCTTATATAGTATTATAGTAATTAAAAAAAAAAAAAAAAAAAAAAAAAAAAAAAAAAGCTTCCTTCTTGCCCATTAAAATAAAATTTACAATATAAAATAACAACAAAGTGTATAACATATCGTTAAAACAAAATAAAATCGTTATTTGAATTCCCATTGGAAGTGGTGTGTATTATTTTGTCGGTAGTAACTAAAAAAAAAAAAAAAAAAAAAAAAAAAAAACATCAGTAGCCATGTATGTCAAGCAAGAGAGCGTGGATATCGTAGTGGTGTCCCGCGGGGGGTCCAGAACACGACACTTGCAATTAGCTTGCTATATCCTGCCTGATCAAACCATTACATACACCAACCACCATTTGCACCATTTACAATTGTTTATATAACTTCATAATAATGTAACACATTGTAATAAACATTATAGATGACTACAGCGGATTTTTCCGTCTTCTTCTTTTTTTTTTTAATACCAAATAACATTATATATATATTATATAAATATACTGTAGTGGTTATGATGGCATATAAAAAAAAATGACAATATTATTTTATTGGCACATAAAATAGATAAAAATAAGAAAAAATGAGTTTCTTTAATATAAAAATGGAAGTTTATTATTACTAAAAATAGAACTCTTATTTTTGTTCGTGGTACAAATTGATGCTCATATAAATATATAGCGTATAATGTAATTGAATTACATAATATATAACAATTGTTGTTTCTAAGAACAAAAGTAAAAAATGTACAAGCTTAAAATTTAAATGTAAAACTACGAAAAAAGTAAGAAGCTTAACCGCATGATATAATTTAAAATCTAAAATTACATTTTTTTTATAAGATTATGTATCTGAACACACGTAAAATTTAACAAAGCTCGATTTTATTTTCTATAATAAAAAAAAAAAAAAAAAAAAAAAAAAAGGCAAAAACTGTTTATATCTATTGAGTTCTATAAAGCATAACAATATTTTTACAGTATATTTTTATTGCGTATAGTATAGCCATAAGAGCTTTACATGGTTAACTAATTAATAATTATTAATATACGAATTTTAAGTTATTTTTAAAATTATAAAATATCATAAATATCAATTAATTTTGAAATGTATAATATTTTTACGTCCTATTACAGCTGATATCATGTTATCATCAGCATTGTTATAAAGTGGATTTTTATTACCGATTGGCATAACTTAAAAAATTATTTAACAATTCTTTAAGTGCTTCAAAAGATCTTTAAAAAAAAAACGTAAAATTGACCTGTTATAAAACATGAAATAATTATTACCATTTTTTGTTTTAATCACGCAGGACTTAATTTGTCCTATATTAAAATTTGCTTTGTGTTACATAAACATACTAAGTACTACATGTTTTGTGTAAATGTGTATCATTATTAAATAATAATGTGAATCTAAAATGTATCGGCATGACGTCATACTGTATACAGGCGCTTCAACACCATACTGGAGCAGTGAATAACATTGCTCAGCATAGGACAAACGTCATTTTTGACGAATTTCTTTGTGAAATCGGGTATTTTTATTTATTATTATTTTTCTTAAAAACCTATATATTCAACCTATTAACAGCATCAATGTTTTTGAAAAAATATCACAATAACAATGCATAATAATATTATTGTTATTATTATTATTTACTAACTTAAAATGAAAATGTGCGTAATTTTCAAATACCGATCCCTGTTATTTAGTGCTCACATATATAGCGTCGACTTTAATATGAATGCAACCACCCTATCTATCTAAAGTATTATACACATTTAACGTCGTATATAAATGCATTATTAATGAATTTTCCCGGTGTAAGTGAGAAGTACGCGTGAGATATCTAATGTTCACACGTACCACATGCAATATTTTGACATAATATTTCCATTCTGTTGTTTATAGTTGATAACATTCACTCCAGTGGTGTAGTCCTAAAAATTAACGAAGTATGGCGGAAGGTTTACCCTTTAGCCCTTTAGACGAGGGGGGGGGGGGGGGGGGGTAGCGCGCCGCAGGCGAAATTTTTTTCGGGACACACCCTTTTTTGGGAAAAACGCAAAATTAGTATACTTGGAAAACTGTTGCCCAAATTATTGGTCATTCAATTTTGATACTTTTTTATATAGCTTCTATAAATTTTTTCATAAAATTTGAACATATATAGTGAATAAAAAATAATTATGATAATAAAAAGTTTTTCTTTCTTTTCTCGTCTTATGAATTTTTGTAGTTAAATTTCAATTTCTACCAAAAATATTGAATATCTGAAAATTATATAATAATAAAAATACAAAATATTGATATCTTCCTCATAATCCCTGTGCACATTCACTTACCCCAAAAGAAGCTACGCTCGACCTCGATGCTAGTGGGACTGTCATCTTTCATTGATGCACTTTTTAAAATTAAAATTCACTTGCTACATTTAGTGCTATTAATTACCTGATTCAATTAAGGTTCTCGTGCTTAAATTGTTATAAAAAAAATATTACTATATCTATAAATATAGAAATATCATATTTAACTTAATAAATAGAGTATATATATTTTTTATGAATTAGGCAACAGAAATCTAAAATATTAGCTGGAATATAAGTATGCTAATGTACATAATTTGTATATAATGCTGCACTAAAATGTCACTGACTGTTTACTATGGGTCATCCTCCAGCACCAACTGACTAGTGAATACTGAAGTGGTGCTACTTGCAAAAAAAATTTGGGGAAAATTAAAATAGCCCCTTCTCTTTCATCCCTTCTTCATATTTAATTTAAATATTAAGGGGAAGAGAGAAAATTCAGGTGCTTTTTTTTTTTTTTTTTTTTTTTGACCTTCACATTGCTTTTAAAATTCTTTGATTTTTTTTTTCTAAGAGGATTTTAAGTCAATTTTTACTAAAGGATTATCAAAAATTTTACGAGATTCATACATTTACTTATTCAGGTAGAAGTGTATTTTTCTGTATTTTTATTGTTTTCAAAGTAACGTATGTCCAAAAGTCACCATCATGTTAGGACATGTTCATGTGAGGAAGAGAGAGCGAGCGAGCGAGCGAGAGAGAGAGAGAGAAAGAGAGAGAGAGAGAGAGAGAGAGAGAGAGAAAGATACAATGAGAAAGAGTTAGAAAGTATTTGAAAAAAATCTTCAGCTTCCTTTCCTTTCATGATTCACAAAAGAATTCAATAATCCTGGCCTCACCAAATTTTATCATATATATAGAAAAATTAAAAAGGTTACTTATTGACAATTACCTGCAAATTTGATGAAAGAAAAAGATAAAGTAAAACCAAAGAAAAAAATAACTTTTTTTTTTTTACTTTTTTCTCTCTTTTTCTGTTTTTCTCAGATTTTATTTTCAAATTTTTCTAATGAACACAAATAAAATCGCACCTTTTCGCCTTTTTCAAATTTCACGAGGCATGGCGATTCAAAAATTCAATTTCACGAAGTATGGCGCCGCCATCCCGCGCCATCCCTCCACTACACCCCTGATTCACTCCCATCCTACTTTTTTAAGATGAGCAAAATCAAATCAAAAAAAAAAAAAAAAAAAAAAATCGCGCAACAATTTTTTTTCTTGCTTTTTTGAAGTTTATCTATACCTACAGCCATGCCAAATTAAAATTTTATTCAATTTACAAAAATGCGTATAGCTGTTCTATTTTGGTCTAAACATTTTTTTAAACTGTAAAACTTACATCATAACACATAGCAACATAATAATAATTTATAGTAAAAAGAAAAAGAGAGAGAGAGAGAGAGAGAGAGAGAGAGAGAGAGAGAGAGAGAGAGAGAGAGAGAGAGAGAGTGAGAGAAAGAGAGAGAGAAAGAAAGAAAGAAAGAAAGAAAGAAAGAAAGAAAGAAAGAAAGAAAGAAAGAAAGAAAGAAAGAAAGAAAGAAAGAAAGAAAGAAAGAAAGAAAGAAAGAAAGAAAGAAAGAAAGAAAGAAAGAAAGAAAGAAAGAAAGAAAGAAAGAAAGAAAGAAAGAAAGAAAGAAAGAAAGAAAGAAAGAAAGAAAGAAAGAAAGAAAGAAAGAAAGAAAGAAAGAAAGAAAGAAAGAAAGAAAGAAAGAAAGAAAGAAAGAAAGAAAGAAAGAAAGAAAGAAAGAAAGAAAGAAAGAAAGAAAGAATTAAAGAAAGAAAGAACACGGATGAAATATATTTAAACGCAGAAACCTCATTTTATTTATAAGTTTAAAAAAAACATATGGTAGAATGGAATATATCAAATCGATACTTATAGTCTAAAAATTTATATGACTCATATTAACCAGTTTTTTTTTTTTTTTTTTTTTTTACTAGTTCAGATGGCAATATTGACAGTTAAAATAAACCATATGACACCCCGTAAGCAATTATGACAAAACATTCATCATTCATCATCTAAAATTTAGCACTTTAAGTTAATCTCCATTATCTTTAAACATTAATAGTGTATTATATAGCAAGATATAGAGAAAAGTAACACTATAACGCTATAAGCAATACAAACACAATACACAATATTAGTAAACATTTTGAGCAGTGGCAGGAGCGGGTGAATGTGACGCATGTCACCCACCAGGAGGCCGATCACAAGAAATTGCTCCAGTGACGTCACAATGCCAAATGAATTCCACTATTTTTTTACGAGGACAGCAAAAATTTTCTCGTCCAATTTTTTTCTTGTTCATTGTATTTTGTGTTAGATTACGTCATGGAAAGAGAGAGAGAGAGAGAGAGAGAGAGAGAGAGAGAGACAGAGAGAGAGAGAAGGAAAAGAAAAGAAAGAAAAAAAGTAATATTGAGGGGTAAAATCGTGATGCACGTGAGTTTTTTTGAGTTACCAGTGGGTTGAGGGTGGTGACGAGTACCACCAACCCCATTGCTCGAACCAGCACAAAAGATTGATTTTAAGAAGATTACACGTAAGCACGCGTATATAGGAAGCATCATCTCTTCCCTTTTTTCCTCTATTTGTATACTCTTTCTCTCTTTCCAGCTGCAGTTCTCTCTCTCACTCTCTCTCTGCTTACTTTTTCAATGATGACATAAAACGCATGCCTTTTCTCCCTTACTTTCTATCACAAGTTCTAATAAAGAAAGGATTTCAATGTAGATATATAGAGAGCATCGCACATCCTTCTAAATATATATATATATATATATATATATATATATATATATATATATATATATATATATATATATATATATATATATATATATATATATATATATATACACACATTTGTTCGTAAAGGTTGAGAACAAAATTTTACTCGAGCAGCTCACAGTTTATTCCATTTCACCTTTTTTTTTTTTTTTTTTTTTTTTTTACTAGAAATAAAACAATCATTTGAATGTCAAATTTGTATATATAAAGACGAATCAAACTTCAAAGTCAGTAAAATAAAAACTATATATTATATATTGCATACCATAATACACCCCTCCCCCCCCCCCCCCTTACTCAACAGAATTTTGTGCAATATATCATAATAGAGATGACGCGTAAAAATTATATTCTCAGTCCTTTTAAATGAGGTTTAATTTAAATATAACATATGATCCAAACGTAATTTTTCCTCCAGTTTAAGGTTTGAGAACTCCTGATGCTTCAATGCATTTCCTAATACGTTACGAGAGAGTAAATGCATGTCCGGCCTCTTGATATGGAAGGACGTACTACCCGCTGTTAACACTCGACAACTATTACGTCGCAGTCAGTCCGGTCAGTCGCTCGCTCTCTCTGAGCCTCACTTGTTAATGAAGAATATTAGTTCATTACAAATTACAAGAGCAATACATAAAACTTCACTTAATTTTTCCTTTAATTTAAGTAGCTAAGAGATTTGGTTCCATTTGAATTTGTAAATTAAGCACTATTCTATTTTATTTTCAATAAAATCACGTAATTTTTTTTTTGTTCTATGAAATACCCTCAATTTATTATATAGTGCTACTAATGAAACCAGAATAAAACTGGGAGGCCGGTGCACTTTAGAAAAACACCGTGATCGAAGTCACGTGACCAGTGATTCAAGTGACTGAAGTTCTTAGAGGAAGTGTCAATGATAATAATAGAAAATCAATCCAGGTATTGATAAGAAATTCTTGGCAAAGTTTAGACCTTTTTTTTTTTCGCAACATTATTCAAGTACTCATATTGTAATATAGTAAATAAGTAAATCTTTATGTTTTATAAAACTTGATATCGTTGCTTCAGTACGCATAAACAGATATAGAATGAATATTCAATTTGAAATAAAAGAAGCAAATTTGAGCAAAACTAAAATTATTAAGAAATTAACAATTAAAAACTGTATATTAACATTTGTTCACATTAAAATAAGATTAATTTCCCTTTCAGTATATATTTTTCTATTTGTTTCGTCCATTACTATAGCACTCATAAATGTTACAATAGCCTTTCCAGAAAAAAACACTGTTTAACCATTAACTACATGCAAATTATTTGCCATATAATGTTTTGTGTGATAACCTCTGGATTTGCAAAATTTGACACTTAAAATTAGCAACAAAATTTTAAAATCAAAACATGTAAAATAACACATTTGTACAATAGACAAAAATTACGATTATTGGTGGAATCAATCGGAATATATAAATATTCAGTATATAATATGACATTTCCATAAGCCTAATCAATAATTAAGTGTGGTTATTAGTTGACATAGGTATGTCAGCTAATTTAAGTATACATACATGCAGAGTCAAATAAACACAATACTTGTGTAAATATAAAATAGGTCAAACATTTACACTCTATAAACGTAAGAGCATAATATTATATACTAGCATTATATACAGTAAACAAAATTGATTGCAGTTCTAATTCATAAAAAAAAAAAAAAAGTGTATGATATTTATATGAGGTGAACACGTCAACAAACATGAGGGGTAAATTATCTTGATGCAGCTATATAGGCGAGCGCAGCATATACACGTGGGGCACTAATTATCGCGTGAGGAACTAGACTTGCAGTATTATATATATATATATATATATATATATATATATATATATATATATATATATATATATATATATATATATATATATATATTATGTGTGTGTGTGTGTGTGTGTGTGTGTGTGTGTGTGTGTGTGTGTGTGTGTGTGTGTGTGTGTATAATGTGTGGTTTTTCTATTTATTGTATGACACATTTTAGCTTTGCTTGTAATATGTCATGTCAATCAAATATATAATATAAAACTGGATAAACGTGACTAAATCAACGTTAAGAAGGGGAGATTAATAAAATATGAAGAAAAAAAATTGTATGTTTATAAATCATCGACTTTTAAACCTATTTTCTCGAGTAGATTTTTTAAATAATTATAGATATTGAAATAAAAACCGTAAAAAATTTGCTAATATATAGTAATATTGATAAATATTTGCTTTTTATTTGCAATGACTGTAAATATAATATTTATTGTGTCATAAAATAATTTTTTTTTTTTTTTTTTTTTTTTTTTTTTGCTTTTGCTTTTTTTTTTTTTTTTTCTTTCTTTGTACATTAAAATATGCAAGAAAGTTACGGTACAAGTCGTAAATTTTTTTACTTACGTAAAGCTTTTAAATTCTTAACCATATATGTATATATATATATATATATATATATTTTTTTTTTTTTTACCCCTTCTCAGTAATTGCCCTTTCTTACTACGTGTATACATTCTACACTTTTAACTATTTTTAGTACTTTCCTTTTAACTAATCAATGAAATTTTATTTATAGAAAAATTTACAGTGAACTTGTATATGCTGCCAAAAATTTCTAGTATTTCAATTCAAAAGTTTTAAAATATAAAATACAATAGTAATAAAAACTCGCCAATTAATTCGTATAAATATAACATATTATAATAGTGATTGAAAAGCAAACCGCAGGTTATAATGATGCGAAACTATATATCGGCGTTCTATATACATAGTAAAAATGGATGGCGCAATGTAAGCCCTCACCATATGTTGTCTAATGTCAATGTCAAAAATTAACCCTCCATATATAGTATAAGCATAGTGATTATATGACATTGATGGGGGAGAGAACTGTGATAATGACAGTGTGTCACACTGATAATGTGTTATCAATAAGGCTTAGTGCATATCTTGCAGGTTGTCAATACACTCGTCATCTTTCTAGGATATTTTGCATCATTTTTTTTATACTATGTATATTAGAGCCCTTGTCAACTTACTTATTTTTTATCATTTAGAATACTAGATTGATAATTGCCATACCTTATTATCCATGAATTAAACACCAACACGTTGATTTTGTATTTATTTTCTTTTTGACGGTTATTTCACGTATCTGACGTCACAATGTACCGCCGCCAATTACAGTCACCGCTCTGGTCATGTGATAAATTTAAGCCCCTCTCTCAAGTTCTTTACCCCTATCACGACCCCATCGGTACACTGTGACGTCAGATGCGTGAAATAACCGCTAAAACGAAAATAAATACAAAATCAACGTGTTGGTGTCTAATTCATGGATAATAAGGTATTTTAATTATCAATCTAGTATTCTAAATGATAAAAAAGTAAGTTGAAAAGAGCTTTAAATCACGTAAATTTGCCTACCAATGTCATGTCAAAAATACAAGTATTTCTCTCTATATATATAGCACTGCCCACTTACCATTAAAGAAGACATATTTTTTTCACAATATAAAACACAGAACCACACAGTAAGAACTAAAAGAACCCACTACCAGTTTCTTATAAAATCAAATAAGGAACTACAATTTAAAATATAAACAGGAAAAAAAAAAAAAAAAAATGAACACATTGTATACAACATTTTGACACCTCATTAAATTAATGACTAATTACATGCATCATTGTGATGTTAATTACGTAAACGTGGGAGTGACAACATTTCAATTGTTTATAACAAGATGTAATTGAGAGAAGACGCGTGTTATTTACACTTAAAAAACGTCACACTGCCATAAATATGTGACTATAATTATATAACTTGATGCACCTACATACTGTATACACATCAATGTTTTTGTTTAAAATAGAGCCTTTTATATATAATTTCACAGGTATAATAGGTATTCAAATTATGCATAATGTATATAAGATGTTATTTTGAAATGAACTTTTGCAAAGATTTCACTAAAGGCAATTCTTATAAAAAAAAATATATATTTAAATAGTTATTTCGAAATAAAATAAATGCTTTTATTTAACTATAGACGGTTTCACTCATATTTCAGAGATGCCATTTTGTTGGTCAGAAATACACAGGCCAGCATAGGAAAAACGTCATTTTTATTATTATTTTTTTAAATAGCAAACTAAGCTTCAAACCTTAATCTAAGCTCTATTTCTAGGTCGTAATAAGCTACAAGATTATGAGAAAAATGCTTACAGTCGAAATAAACTTCTTTTTTTGTTAGACAAATAAGGGAAAATAATATTCCCCCTATTCTGGCACCACAAACATGGCGACAAAGCGCAAGGGTGTGCATACGACGGGACTATATATGAAAAATGAAAGGGAGGGAAGTAGAAGGAAATAATAACCTAAATTAAGATTTTAAGTTTTGCAAGCTGAGTATTTCTAATCATAATTTAAAAGCTATATAGCAATTCTTCACATAATATATATATATACATATATATATATATATATATATATATATATATATATATATATATATATATATATATATATATATATAAATAATCCACTTATAACTACGCAATTTTGACTATACGCGATAACAAAGTTTATAAGTATACACTATGAGTAATGAGCTGCCGGGCTATATAAAAATGACTTTCATATTATAATACACATGTCTTAAGTATATACTCCATAATAATACTAATATATTTAACAGAAGAAGATGAGTTTAAGTGGCATGCAGCTGGCTCTATACAACTGGAGCTCTCTCTCTCTCTCTCTCAAACATTTTATACTTCATTTATTGAGTACATAATATATACTACGTCTTAACTTATAATAAACTTTAATTAAAAACACAGATTAAATATTTATGTCATATGTCTTATAGTATCTTATTTAAAACTTATTTATTTTTTAAAGTTTTAAATTCTCATACGCAAAAAAAAAAAAAAAAAAAAAAAAAAAAAAAACTTAAACGTCAAGGGTGTACATACAGTAAAAGATTTTTAAAAAATTTAAACTTGACTTTTCTTCTCTTTTACACAAGTTATACACTTAACTATATATCACAAAAAGAAAACTATGTACATTCCAAGTAAAACGTGTATATATATATATATATATATATATATATATATATATATATATATATATATATATATATATATAGCAAACCTTTATATTTATAATTTCAACTTTTTATTTTGAAAATGGTGTATATACATATACGCTGAGTGATTAAATCGTTTTGATAGTTCATATAAATTACATGACTAAATTCCATCTCTATATAGACAGAGAAAAATCAAATGACACACTCGGTTGAAGTAAAACATTTTAAATATACATCAAGCTGCTGGAATGAGCTTATTTACTCAAACTCTTCTACGATTCAAAATTTTATACGCACTAATTCCTAGATTTCTCAAACGAAAGGACTTTTTATTTTCATAATATTCTGACGTATATGTATAAATTATATATTTATACATAATAAATCAATTGAAAGCTCAGTTGAAATACAGTTTGTTTTTTTTATATAAAATAAGAAATTTTATCAGTTCAGTTGTAAGACGTCACACATTAAGAGAATGAAAAATTTAATGATATTTGATAGACAATTTTAAAAACATTGAAAAAGTGATTGAAGTCGTTTGTTGATTTCTTCCATTTCCAACGTCACAGCATTTAAGTTAATGTAAAAAAAATATATATAAAAAAGAAGGAAGAAAAAAGAAGTTTATACAAAATGTTATATAACGAAACGAATAAAGCATTAAAATCCATTTCCGATCACTGACGTACTAACGTAAACATAAAGAATTCAAATAAATTCAACGTCTATACAAACTCATTAAAAATTCAAGTGATTTACAAATAAATAAATAAAAAAATTCAATTTATTTGCAATGTTTGTATAATATTATTTAAACATTTCTTCACGGTTTATAGTTACAACATTAAATTGTACTATAAGCTCAACGTGTACATAAAATATTGAAATTTACATCATATTCTATACAAGTAAAGGATATTTATATACTGTATACAATTTCTTTGCGTATTTTCTATACAATAAGTTGTTATTTTCATATCTTTTGAATAACTTAATTGCTTATATATATATATATATATATATATATATATATATATATATATATATATATATATATATATATATATGTATATATTATAACAATGATGTTAATAGCGTAATTTTGTTTTATTGTGAATAGCAACGTTATATGAGTATTAAATCGGATAAAATCATTGTATATAAATTTTAATTACGAGAGAAAAAAAATCCTCCCTCTTTTATATAATGGTTTTCAAGGTCAGTCACAGTTCAGGGTGTGTTACAACAGGTGGACAATACGGTTAAAAATATACTCGGGAGAGACGAGATCGAACTGGATTACGTATAATATATACCATAACTCAATATGACTGCAATGTACAGTAAATTAGCATTAAGCGACTTCCATTGTCCTACGTCATACTCATCCTATATATATATATATATATATATATATATATATATATATATATATATATATATATATATATATATATATATATATATATATATATATATATATATATATATATATATAACCTTATTTTTTAATCCTCTCTGTGTGATAATTTTAGAACTTTAACATCCAGGATTATGATATTATGATATAAAAATAGTTACATTTTAAATCCATATTTTATGAATTTTATAAAAAAACAATATTATATACATAAAATGTTTTCGTAAAAAAAAAAAAAAAAAAAAAAAAAAAAAAAAAAAAAAGTTTAAAATATTTTTACGTTAATTTGTAGCAATAATATCGTAAATGTCTAGTTTAAAATCATTATGGCTTTATCTATTATACACACACATAGATTTACATTAATTTACAATGACAAAATATGATGAAAATTAAAATTTCTTTACACTTTTTTTTTATGACCAGTTTTCATTACTGTACTTAACGATGTAAGAAGTAAAATTCATGCATGTATGATGCTCATCAAACACAAATTTCTGTATCATTGTCATTTATGTCAACGTATCAGCCGCCATTACCTTATAACGCCCGAGCAGTTGGTAACTTTGAGTACATTAATGCGCAACTGGCTGCCTACTTTACAGGGGCTTCCAACCCCGAAATCTCTTTACTCGTCACAATCTTAAAATGTATAATGTATGAATATGATCAATAATAACCCTACTATGAATCTGAGTATAAAAAATGTAATTATTTCATTGTTAATTTTGTAATATTAATGTTCTTTTCAAAAGGAATATACTTAACATAAAAGAGCTAAAAGAAATGTTAATTAAAAAATGAAGCTTTATTGTATAATGTCATTTACAATTTTAATAGAGCACACACATACTTTATTTAGGTTTGTCCTGTATTATGTGAGTTCTTAAAGGCGTAGAACACCTTGAACAAAAACGTTGTGTAATATCCTAACAAACCTGAAAATCAACGTTGATTTGGCCGGAGCCATTGATTTCTATTTTATTTTCCATTCACAAAATGACACTGGAGGTCACTGACGTCACAGCTCTACGGTTTACGCGAGCGTAAAACAAGCGAGCTGTGACGTCAGTGACCGCCAGTGTCATTTTTTGAATGGAAAATAAAATAGAAATCAATGACTCCGGTCAAATCAACGTTGATTTTCAGGTTTGTTAGGATATTACACAATTTTTTTTGTTCAAGGTGTTCTACGCCTTTAATGTTGGTCAATTATTTACAGTAAATAGCAAGAATACAAATAATATTGCAATGAGGATAAGGCGACTGACTGTTAAATGTTTAATCAATACTGCAAACTGCAATTCTCTCTCTCTCTCTCTCTCTCTCTCTCTCTCTCTCTCTCTCTCTCTCTCTCTCTCTCTCTCTCTCTCTCTCTCTCTCTCTCTCTCTCTCTCTCTCTCTCAATTCTGGCAAGTAACCAGCGATACAAAAAACGTTAACTTAAAACATAATGTCTGGCAAGTCTCCAATTATTATTGATAGCTGCTGGAGAGCGAGAGAAGTATATACAGCGGGTTGAGGGTGTATGAGGGAGAATAAATTTAAAACATTTCGTTGTTATACAATACAAAACAATTTCTAGATCACTGACATGATATTTGGATACCTATTTACCATGATTATTATTTCAGAAACAATTTCTATAATACATATATTTTTTGTGTATTAAAATAACTTTATTTTAATTCCTTAATAGTTTCAGTGTTAAAGACTGATAAAACATGCATGAGTTATCATATTATTATTATATTAAATATTGTTAAGTTTTAATATAATATAATATTATGGTATTTTTTCAAAAATCTTTTTTCTTATTTTAAATATTTATAAGATACAAATTCACGTTTATTTAGAAAGACCTCACAAAAATGTTTGACATTTGTTATTATAAAAATTCTTACACCCACATGATATGCAAGGTTGAACTAAATTTGGTGACAACGAGTTTTGCTGGGCACTCCTATATAATATACTGTATGTGATGCTAAAAAAAATATTTCTCACGGAAGCAAGAACAAAAAAAAAAGTTGTTCAGATATTATTTGATACCGTGGAAAATTTGATACACATCAATAAATAAGATGTATGGGCGATATATAGAAAATGTTGGATTTATATAATATTATATTTTTTCTTTATAATATTTAGTTGGGAAAAAAATATCCAGGTAAAACTTTTTGTTTCAAAATATACCACACAACGATTCTCTATTTGTATAATTCGCAAATTTGATTCATTCTAGCGTAATATATAAATTCCATTTCTATATATAACGCTATTCAAACAAGATTAACAAATTAAATAATTAAAATAAAACGTTTAAGGTTTTGATTCAATTTGCTCGACAAACCACATCTTCATCTTATACAATCTACTCACGTAAATCAATAAAATTTCGACAAACATGCAAGTCAAGCTATATAGGAATACTATTCTAGGTATGTTACGTACCGTACGTACACACATTATATTATGACGGAGGCTAGTATATATATATTTATATATATATAAATATATAAAGTGTAGATGAAAGGTAGCACATACACATATAGTAACTTCCCCGTGGCTAGAATATTAAATTATTTTGTACACCTTCTCAGTTATTCAAGGTAGTTATAATACACCTCACTGCAGAACTCTTTGGTATATAACCTAGCCTTTGCCTGTTTCCTTCAATCATCTATCAAATTGCTTATAACTTATAGCATCCCATACATTTATTTTATATCAAAATTTTATTTTTATATATTATATTTCATCCATCTCTTTCAGACCCTTTTCAAAGAAATGTCTCTATATTTTAGGGATTTATCAGATTTCTATCCTGTATTATATAAATATATATATATATATATATATATATATATATATATATATATATATATATATATATATATATATATATATCCTTTGCATTCACATACTTCAAAGTTCTCTATAATATGATATTGTAAAAGGGTGCGAAAATCAGCTTTGTGATGGAGAAAAAAAAAAAAAAAAAAAAAAAAAAAAAAAAAAAAAAGGCGAGCTACAAAAAGTAACATTTATACCAAAAGTCATCATGAATAAATAACTTCAATAAATCGTATCTCTAATTTTAAAAAAAATATAACAGTTTAAAATAATTTTTCATAATTATGAACTTACCTTGGACTTAAAATTCTTTCAAAGACTATTATTTTTATTTTTTTTGGTTAGTTTAATTTGATTTTTAAATTCATAAAAAATAGAATTTTAAAAATATGTATCATGAGTTCTATATTATGTAGTGAAAAATGACTTCGTCTACAATATATTATAAATAATATTATAACGTGTAGGGTTTAACAGAAATAAAATCTTTCTTGAACAATCTTAATTAAAATTTTTACTTAAATACAAGAGCACGATATCAAGACACACACACACACAAAATTCAATACAATTTTGTAAAGGGTATCAACCCCTTTTATTAAAGTATACAATGTTAATGAATAAAACTCATGCAGTCAAGAATTTTAACTTAAAGGAAATTGATTAAAAACTTTTATATTAGCTATATATGAAGTTGCATAATGCTTTGTGTAAGTTAAAATAGGTTTAGCAACCTAAAAGAAGTTTACGTCAAAGTTTGACCTATAAAAACTAAAAAAATAAATTTATAATTTACAACTGTAAAATATATATTTATTTGGACACGTTTATAAAATGATATAAACTTTTTCACCTCGACCTGAAATATTGTTACTATTTTTCTTATTTTTAAATTATTACAACCTAACAGGTAAAGTATAACTATAATTTTACGTCAAAAAATGAGAGAGAGAAAAAAAAACTTTTATTACATTAAGAGAATGTTCTCCGTCAATAACGTAAAGAGAGGAGTTAACTAACATAGTTCACCTTATGACATTTAATACCTCTGTCTGTCAACATCATAAAAATACGAAGAAAAATAATAATAATATTTTTTAAGTGTTTGTTTTTTATTATATCTTTAACACTTCTTTTCGCAAGGTGTGAAAAATACACTTTTTCTGTATGAGCAAATTATTAAAAAGAAGAAAAAAGAAGTATAAAAAAAAGGCCTGTAAATGTCACAGTGATATGTCTTCACGTATTTAGTGTCAAAAATTTAAAGCGAAGAGAGAGTGAGAGACAGAGGAGAGAGAGAGAGAGAGAGAAAAAAAAAAGGGCTTATGCGAAAAGAGAAGACCGCCTACGCAAAATGTAAGTGACTTGACTGCGGTATGAGATGCGAGTTGAACTCACCATGACAAGCTCCGGTTCCGAGTCGAGTAACATGGTATCACTTGCAGCATTATTGGCTCCTAAAGATGAAGGTGAGGGTGAACTACCCCCCAGACACAATACCCTCCTCAGCCATAGTCCTAATCTAGGTCCTCCACCTGGACATGACCTTGAGGTCCTGCGTGGTCCTCTGCAGCAGGAACAACAACAACAACATCCTGTGCGAGTACCCTGCTCACTGCTGGGTCTCATTGATATGAGTCCTGAGTTCCCGCACCCTGGTGCAGGCAGCCAGCAAGCACCTGCTGCAGCACCCGCCCTGCTGCTGCTTGCTTGCTCTCTCTGGCTCACTCGCTCGCAGACTGCCTGCGCCTGCCCGCCTGGCTGCCTGCCTGCCTGGTGGCTGCCTTGGTGGCCCAGGCTTGCCTGCCTGCCTGCCTCGCAGCTCGCTAGCGCTCCAGCAGCGCGAGGCGCGAGCACCAGCCTTTGCTTTACCTCCTCAGCCGCACTCCGACCCGATACCGCCACCGCCGCCATACACACCACAGCGACGCTATGTGGAGCACCATACAACTAAACTATTGGACCACACTTTTTGCACTTTGGAAAAAATATATATATGGGTCATACTATTATAATAAAACAATGTATGGTTATGACTTATGACTAAACAACAATGACAACATTTTCTTTTTTAATGAAAGAAAAAAAAAAAAAAAAAAAACAGAAAGAGTAAGAGTAAGAAAGATGAAAATAAAAATGAAAGGACGGAGATGTAGGAGATGACTTAACTTCTCTTCATACAATTGTAGAGTAAGTGAATGAAAGAACCTATACTTTAATTAATAAAATTGTATAAGACGTAAAAGTTAGAGATCAAAAATAAGACGACCAAAATTTATAACTTTAGTGCTTCAATAAAATATTGTAATATTAAAAATAAAAGACTGATTTAGATAAGAACAAAAAAAGCAATCTTATCTTATCAAACAAATATTGATCTCTCCCATTAATAGTATATCAGATTGATAATAATAAGTTTTCTTGCAAATTTATAAGTAGGTTTAATTAACATAGAGAACAATCTTAATAAATTAGTGTTAATTAATAGCTAGTTAGCGACTAATTGGTGATTAGTCATCACCCACACGCGCGCTGTGGCTTTTACATTGTTCAAACTTAGCAGTGTCTTCTTTCGCTAAGCTCATGGTGGTCGCACATACTTACTTTGCTCCAGAAACGATTTACAACAAATGATAATTTTAGCCATACGCTTTGCTATAAACACGTTTACTGGCACACTTCTGTATTTTTGTCGAAATATTTATTCATTTTTGCGCTTTTTTTTTTATTGAAATAATAAAACTTATATAACATCAGCTCAAAGCTCTGTAAACCAATTCATCATGCGAAAGAAAAGTTATTGAAATTTCGTTATATTAAAATATTATCAAATCTGGTGCATTTCTTTTATAAGTTTATATTAAAATAATATAGGTAATAAATGAATCACCTATGTAAATTAAAATTTGTATCACAAAATCTCTTATCGCGGGGAATATCAATATATATTATTGTATAACAGGAAACATTACACTTATTTGCTTGTCATTGTGCAAAAATTGACATCCAATTTTTGTAAAATGAGTTGTAGTTGTATCAATAAGTTTAGAAACGTGTTGTGTGATAACAAGAGGGGTAAAACTGGACAAATAACCGCGGGCCACAAGCCGTCTCTCAGAGGCCGGACACTCCGAACTTCACAACAATATTACAAAGACGATGCTTTGCAACGATCTTTTTACAGAAGGGAAAAACTATTTACAACTTTCATTGATAAAAAAAAAAAAAAAAAAAAAGACTGAGAGGCGTTTTGTGTGCTCTCCGTTGTTATCAGAAAACAGCATGGAGAACACACGATTGATTGATCCGTATGAATGAAAACGATGCTTTATTTTGCACATTAAGGCGTAGAATGTATACGATATAAGTGTAAAAAAAAAAGCACGTAAGATATAGTGCAAACTACGTAATGTTTAAATTATCGAACAAATAAAATCAGAAATCAATCAATGATAATATCAATAAACAAATAATAATGAAATGAATAAATATCAGTACATAAATGAAAGGATTATAAAAGATAAACAAAAAAGAAACAAAAGTAAATATTTAGACGAGGTAACAAACAAATTGGCTTTACTTTCAATCATGAGACGAGACGAAAGTGAAACGACTCGCGATCGTGCTTCAGATTGCAGTCTCGCAAAGAGTTAAAGTGTTAGCGGAGCGCAGCTGTGATGCACATTGAAGAGTAAAATAATCATAACAAAGGAGAACAGATACCTCGTGGCCGTGCATCTCAAAATAAACATTACGTTCCTGCCTGCCTGCCTAACTGTTAAGTAGTTAAAATACACGTTGAGTATTATACTACTTAAGTTATATACAGTACTTATTGTGTGTGTATGTATACGACTGTGGTTTCATAACTTATAAAATAACAAACAATTGTGAAATTTTACTCTCTTTGTAACTTCATAAAAACAACACAATGAAAATACCAATAAAAAACAAACAAAAATACAAAATAAGAGGAATGGAAATAATTTCTTTTACGTAAACAATAAACGAGAAAATAAATAAAATCTCAAATGACGTAACAAAGAAATTTATAGTTATGTGGTATTACGTTAAATACACTGAAAGAAAAACTCATTTTGTTATATTTTATTTCAAATTTTAAGTACACAGGCCTGGAAATTTCAATTATGTATAAAAAAAAATGCATTTACATGTTCTGAAAGGTATTTTATTATTATTTGATGATGATGTTGGGGGCTGCACCGGGCTCATACTGAAGCCAAGATGCACGCACCCTGTCACTACCCAAAACTTCGTGACTATTTTTTTTTTCTAGGAAGCAAGTTGATGGGTATTTGGGCACTAGGCCCTGTTCACCTCCATCGGAGTGACGACCTCTCGTGGGCGCGGTGGGACACTTTTCCGCGAACTCATTAGCCGGATGCTCATTAGTTAACGAGGCACTTAAGGGCGGTATCTCTTGGCCTCCCAAGCCCATGCCTCGGCCGCCTCGCATCCGAAAACGCAATAGACTAAGGAGCTTCGGAGCCCCCTACCTCCATACCCAGGTCCTCTCCTGGGCGGGGACGGATCGATATTGCCTGATTTCGCCCAATAAAAGCCGTTAATTATTGTTATTATTATTATTCAGGTAACTTTCAAAATTAATTAAACATGAGATCAATAAAACAACAATAAACTCTTATTTGAAAAAAATGTAAAATACTAATTAATAAATGCAAAAACTTAAATGATTAAAAATATTTATATAGTGTCTTCAGAAATTTTAATAACATAAAAAAAACTAAGTCTCATGCAAATAAGATCAAAAAGAAGAATGAAATATAATACTAAAATACATTCTTTAGAAATCAAAATCGCGCTTTTGTTATGTTACAAAAATACTATTCAAAATATTCTTTGTAACATTTAGGATCAATATAATATTATTATTATTTTTATTCTAAGGATTACAAAATTATGTTTCTATTCCTGTCTGTATATTATTACAAAATGATATAAAAATAACATGCACGCTACTCATATGTATAACACAACTGACATACAAAAGTGTCCCTCGTCTGTTATATACAGAGAGTATACATGAAAAACTATTTTATATTATAATATAGATATAATAGAAGATAAGGTATTATTTTTACATTATATAGTATAAACAAATCGATAGTAAAGTAATTAATTTTAATAATAAACTTTTGTATGATAATGTTTACAACAACGTAGCATAATAATATAATGGAACTTTGAACTTGATCTCTATTATGTATGTATATAAAAACAATAAAACATTGTAGATATAAGAAATAATTTTATATTATCATTATATTTTATGGCCTATTATATACAAAAATTTGGGATTATTATATATATAGATGAAACCTTTAAAGGAATAGTTCAAGAAAACATAAGCATTTATATCACCTTGATGGACTTACATAAATAACTTTTTAGTGTGTCTCAAAACCCAACTGTATAGCTCCGTAGCAGTGATCAGAAAATTTCGATTTATTCAACCCGCACAACATTTTTTTTTACTAATTTTTTAATGTTTCTGCCGTCAGAAACATGAATAGCCTCGCAAATTGCATACTTTACAGTATTTTCACGCTCTCTCGTGGGGCTACATTAAAATCCTGGTAAAAATTGTCATCAGTTTTGAAGATCCCATTTCGTATTATTTATTCATTAAAAAGCACATGTTGTTTTATGTGGTCTATGGCTTTAATTGCATTTTCGAAATAGGAGCATTATTAGTTGTCACGACGTTATAGGAATGTATCCGCATGACTTCAAATTTAATGCGCTTGGAGCCATATTGGAGTAGTGAATAACATTGCTCAGCAAAGAACAAACTTTGTTTTAGGCAAATTTCTTTTGGAAGCCGGTTAATTTTTTGTTATTGTTATTTTTCTCAAATACTTCAGATACTAATTCAACATATTTACAACTTCAATGCTCTAAAAAATATTGCATAGTAGTGTTTTTAAACTGGCAAAATGAATTATTTTCGTATGCCGCCCATGTTATTGAGTGATCCAACATAGCGTCGACTTTAACATGAATGCATAATCGACCCTATATACAGTCATAAGTATAATATAACGTCTTACTAAGTTTCAATGCTGGTTTACTTCAATTCATATTTAAAAGATATCATATTATAATAAATCATATAAAAGATTTTTTTTTTTTTTTAAGCGAGTGATTAAATCGTTGTACGAAAAATAATAAATTTAAAGTACCTTTACCATAATTTTTCTTTTTCTAAATTCCGGCCTATAAAATTGAAGTGACAAATGTTCTCCAGTCGTTTCAATGAATGTTACAGTCTAAGCACTCTAGCCAATCAGATTCAGCGTCATGGAAAAGCACAATTCTTCTAATGTTCCTATATCCTTAAGCGTCGTTTTTGATAGAAAAGAAAAACTTCACAAAGGTCAGATAATTTTTAACAGCAATTCACAATAACGTTACACTTTTACGTGTTTCAAGCCAATAATAAAAAAATAAAAGATAAAATTTGTTCGTCGGTAATATCTAATTTAGTAATATATGAGTATTTGTAATATGACGTATTTATGACTTTTGCATTAATCATATTATTCATGTTTTACTAATTCAGGTAAGTCTATAATTTTACTATAAGCGCAAAGAAGTATATAAAGCAAAGATAAGAAGAAGAAAAAAAAATGATAGAACACTTATAAGTCTTTATAATTTTGTAATAGATAAAGATTATTATCTTATGTTATTACGACAAATATAGTTAGAAATTACCACGTTAAATTTGATAGCGTATACACGTCACATTTTGCAACCCTCTGGTGATCACTTTAATTGCACATCCCTTGAGGATAACCCTAAATTAACAGCCATAAATAAACCATAATATTATATCAGCAAATAACTCTCTACACAGCATTTTCTTACGTTTATTGAAAAATTCCAACATAAATATTATATTATACGAGTAAGTGCAACTTATTATTTATACCAAAATAAGTTCTTCGTTATTATTATCATTATTATTACGCATCATTTCTTGATTTTCAATATTTTATTCAATGCTTCGGTGAGACTTTTAAACCATTATTAATAATAGTAACTTTATTAAGGCGTTGTGAGGGCTTGACAATCCTATTTTACAAAACCTTCACCATAAATGAACACGTGAAAAATACATTATAAGCAAATAAATACAACAAAATAAACATATAATAATATAATTATATACATTGCTTGCCATATTGTGTTATCGTGCTACACACCAATCCAATCCCAGTCCCAGTCAAGACATTGTCTTATCGACAGGTAAGGACTTTCTAATTAATGGAAAAGCACACACGGGCCGGCCACGGCCTAAGTACACAGCCCGGCATTCACCATGACAGCCTAGAGAAACCGTGTAAACATCTAGGCAGGCTGGTCAGTGCAATCACATCAATCATACACCTCCCGAATATACTGTGCGTCGTCATGGAATGCATGTAAACATGCATCGTGCAACGTGTTGTGCTCTCACACACTTCAAGTACGCACCCAGCAGTGGCTCGAACCTACACACGGTGAAGAGTACAGAGTTGCACTGATTTAGCTTCTGTGATGATTGTTTTTAATTATATTTTACATTATAGTGACGTAACAAATTAACACAACAAAATAAATAGTATGTGACAAAAGTATTAAAAATTAGAATAAATTAATATTTTTCATGTAAAAGATAACTTTCAAATCACTTAACTTAATATTGAATTAACATGTCAAATATTTTTTAATTGACATGCTAATGCTAATTAAATAATAATTATAAAAAACAAGAAATGTGATAACATAGTCAATTAGTCTTATCCTTGATATAAATTTATGAGTATAAAAACATGATGATTTTTTTTTCTTCCTTTATCTATATATTCACAATGAATTAATGAAACATAATACAATATAAATATATAATCCAATAGTTTTAATTATATATAAGGTTATAGTATTATATATAGTTAATGAAATAATAATTGAGATATTAATGCCTATCATTAATATCAATTAAATTAATAGTTTAATACACTATTAAGACCAACGCTACTAATTTTTTTATATATATTTATGTGAAACATTTTGATGGTATTATTACATGTTATTGTGTGTGTGTGTGTGTGTGTGTGTGTGTGTGTGTGTGTGTGTGTGTGTGTGTGTGTGTGTGTGTGTGTGTGTGTGTCTGTGTGTGTGTGTGTGTGTGTGTGTGTCTGTGTATTGTGTGTGTGTGTGTGTGTGTGTGTGTGTGTGTGTGTGTGTGTGTCATCAGTCATCACTTACTAAAATCAATCAATCAATCAAACTTGTCAATTATGATTGGCTTGCTAGATACATGTATGCAGTCATTCTGCATCAGATCAATAAACTGCATTCTATAGCTCTCAACGATCGCTTGCAGAGACCGAACTTTCGATCATTTCTCTCTCTCTCTCTTGTCTGCAGCCAGAGTTGTTGGTTGTGCTATTTTCTAGCTCTCCGCACGTGCCTTCCCAGGCCAACTTTTCCATCAAAAAACGACAACACAATCTTCAACACTTAAAACATTTATAAAGGGAAAAAAGTACAAAGAGAAATTATGTAATTTAAATTTCCTTACTTTGAAAAGAATAATAATAATAGGCAAATGTTTCAATTTCTTTGTTTAATGTCAATACTAATATAATAAAAGAAAAAAGAATTTGCTTTTATAAACAAGAGAAAATTATTTCTAAAATAATTCTTGACATGAAAAGTTTAAGCTTATTTTTGGTTAAGATTATTTAAACGTAAGCAAGCATTGAGGCACTTCAATCAATGTTTGTTACAAAAACCTTTTATTTTATTTATTTTTTAACAGACGTTATATGTGCATCTCCTATTCCCACCGAAAATTATTTGTGATATTTCTTTACTGACAGAGGAAAACTAAAAACTATTTTGCTGCGAGCAACATTGCGCTTTGTAAAAAGCTTATGTACTCAAACAGTAAAAAGTTATTTTATTTGCATTAGTAATGAAAGTTTTCATAAAATTTTATTGGGTTCTCTTTCACGTACTTTATAGAGAAACGAATAATACAAAATAATATATCGAGATAAAAGGTTTTTCAAAAACAATTTCACGTCAACAAAACGATATTAAAACTGTTTCTTTGCTTTTATTTACAAAATAAAGCAATAATAATGCACGCTACGCTGGACATGAAAACGTATTTAAATTATTATATACATACCTCTTTCTCTCTCTCTCTCTCTCTCTCTCTCTCTCTCTCTCTCTCTCTCTTTTGCTATTTTCATGTAAAATTGAATAAAATTACGAAGTATAGCATTAGACTATTAAATTTGCATTTTAGTTCTTTGATCATTTTCATCATGTGCTTGTGTGTTTACAGAATGCAAAACCATGACTTGGATTTTCATACCTAAAAGACTTTATATCCTATATATCTAGATAAAGTCATTTTATATCCTTTCTCTCTCTCTCTCTCTCTCTCTCTCTCTCTCTCTCTCTCTCTCTCTCTCTCTCTCTCTCTCTCTATATATATATATATATATATATATATATATAATATAAAGGTCAAATATTCTTATAAAGATTGGTTGCAATAAGAAAACGTGATCCGTAACAAATGATGAAGATATCAAATAGATAAACATCTTATGTATAAAGTTTAATATGTGACACAAAACTTCAAATCAAACAACTTCATTGAAGATTTCATTCTTTGCTCCCACGTTCTCTCCCTCCCTCCTCTTTCTCCTCCTCCTCCTCCTTCTCCTCTCTCCTCTCTCTCTCTCTTTTCTTCTAATCTTGAGAATTGAAAGGGATGTTTTTAATATGTACGTTAAATTGTAATGAAATTAAAATAAAAAAATAAAAGTTACGAGGTCAACATTAAGAGAGAAGATTATGTAAATGAAGATAATTATGAATGACAGGACAATTTGGTAAGATAATTAGAAGGTAAGATTATATGAATAAATTTAATTTTCACTGAGACAAAAGAAATGCTTCTACACCATAAAATATATCGTTCCTATAATAATAATAAAAAGCTTTTCAGAAACCTTTAATAAAATGCTTGGTTCTTTGATTCGGCATAATTTAATGAATTCAATCTTAAATTCTTAACATTTAATATTATGTTAATTTTGATTTTTTTTTTTTTTTTTTTCCTTCTTTATGAACAACAATGGAGCAAGATTTTGAAATTTTGATTATCGTATAATCATTTTATGTTCAACATAAATAGCCTCATTAAAAATTCTCATACAATTCTTTCTTGATTGTATAAAGCCTATCTCTCTCTCTCTCTCTCTCTCTCCATCTCTCTCTTTCTCTCTATCTCGCTTTCTCTTCTATGTATGTATAAGAGATTTGAATGCAAGTCAAGAAAAAGAGATTGCAAGTAAAGAATTTAAGATTTTTTTCTTCTTCGTTACTTTTTTTTTATTTTTTTTTTCAATAGACTAGAGAATGAAGAGGGTATGGTACTTAAGGATGTGACCTTAGAGAGCGAGTGAACGAGGTAAAAATCCCCTTGATCACATCTCTTCTTTACTTTGGTGCACAAGGACTGCTTGCTTGCTTGCTTTCTCGTCGTTGTCGTCCTTATAGTGGTATACCAACCAGTCTCTCTCTCTCTCTCTCTCTGCCTACGAGTTAGGCGGTGGAGGAGGACGAACAGATATTTACGGTGGGCGATCGATAACGCTGAGAGCCCCGGGACTCTCTCGCTCTCTCTCTCTCTCTTTCTCTCTCTCATGTCATACCACGTATACACCCAGTGATGATTAATGATGAGTACTCCTGTCAAAAGAATGCCTACCACCCTCTACACCACTCTTCATTTCTTTTTTACTACGACGTAGTATAATAATAAAATGATGAAATTTTAATAATATGTTAATTTCTAAAATATAAAGAAGAGGGTATACATTTTCAAAATATTTACGTTTCAAATTACGTAAGAAACCTTACAAGTTGCATCTCTCTCTCTCTCTCTACCCTCTCTCTCTCTCTCTCTCTCTCTCTCTCTCTCTCTCTCTCTCTCTCTCTCTCTCTCTCTCTCTCTCTCTCTCTCTCTCTCATCACTTGAAATTTGACTATTGTCATTACACAATGGTTACAATGCACACGAGATACAATTCTTCTTTCGGAAATGTTCCCTTTGGTTACTTCTCGACTGATTAATACATTTTGTTTAAGAATAATTAAAGCGTATGTTATATAGGTATGCTTTTAAAACAAAACAGTTTTCTATTTTAGTATTCTGTTATTTTTCATATCGATATACGGTTTTCTTTTTTTTTTTTTTTTTTTTTTTTTTAATATTACGTTACGATTATAATGCATTAAATAAGTGACACAAAATCTTGAAACTTAATTTTTGACCATTTATTTATTTTTTCGTCAAATAAAAGAAAGACATTATTGGCCTCTTAAATAATACGTAGATACCTTGAAATATATTTCAATGCTTAAATTGTAATCTCTCAGATTTTTACGGAAATAAAGAAACACACAAAGGAAGAAAAGATTCAAATATTTATTTTACTGCAGTCTCTTCTTTGTTTATTTAAACATTCTAAAAGCAGTTTTACGCATCAAACGTTTTCAACTAAAGTTTAATTTCCCCTTTTCTTTTTTTTAAATTATCAGTTAAAGATAAAATTTTATTTCGTTTAAATAGTTTTATTTTGAACCATACAAAATAAAATTAATGGCACAATTACTATATACTTGTGAAAAATGAATTAAAGAGTTAAAAAAAATACGACTTTATTTATATTACAATACTATGACGTCAACAGGCTACAAAAAAAAAAAAAAAAGAAAAAAAAAAGAGAGAGACTTGCGTGTTTTAAGTCTGTATATTTATTACAAAAAAAAAAAAAAAAAAAAGATAGATAGAAAAAAGGGGGTAGCGACCGTATAAACATATTACTTTATACAACAATAATTGTAATCATAATCATACATTTTTAAATATATAAAACTCAACATTAGAAAAATACTAATAGTTATGTAAAAAAAAAATAATAACAATAAGAAAAAAATAAAAAAAAGGATATGTTTTTTTTGCATAGTCAGCTGATTAACCCCGCCCACGTATCTAAAAACGCACGTGGGTTTAGTCAGGGAACAAAAATTTTAATCAATATTTTATGAGTGAGTGCGTTTCTCTCTCTCTCTCTCTCTCGTTATATTATATATAGGTACTTCCACCAATACTATTGTTATTTGCAAATCCACGTGTTTTAATATATATCTCCACCACAGCAGTTGTATATGACACATCCCATATATACCAGACGATGACTATTTTTAGCATTCATTATATTTCATTCACTTCAATTCAAATGTAATTTTAGTAAAGCTGGGTATAGTGTTCGGTTTGTTATAATACAACCAACATATCATATTGGACTCAAATAGATTTTCTATTATTAAATTAATATCAGACTGTTTTCATTGTTTCTCTCTCTCTCACCTACATCAGTTGATTAATGGGCATATCACATTTTGTTCAAATACTAATGTATAGAAATATATTATTTTCCTCCAACTCTTGCTATATTCGTCATTACACGGTGTTATAATCAATTCCTCCATTTACATCATACAAAAGTTTTTTTTTTTAACGTTATAACAATAATTAATAACTCAAAGAGCTGTTGTATTATACGAACATATATAACAAATACTTACTTGACTCTCATTATTTTAATTAATGTAAAATATAATCATTCTATTTTATGGATATATAGTTACAGATGACGATTCTCTCTCTTGCATTATTTTTCACCATTTACTAGCTCCTTCTATAAACTACAGACAACTCTTGAGCCAGATTCGAAAATTTTCCTTTGCTAGAAACATCTGATCATGACGTCATTACCTGTTTAATACGTTTATATATATATATATGGTTGATCATTGTTATTTTTTCGAAAATAAAGTTCCATTCTCAATGCGACTCACTTTTATCGGCTCAAAAAACAAGATCAACCAATGAATGTGTCTTATTTTGTTGGTCAGCCAATCACTGTAAATGAGATTCACTATACTTTACAGAACAAGCTGAAGTATACAATCCAAAATTTGAGCAATGCAGTGGATGAGAAAACAAAAATACGTAAGTTTGTTCTGTAAAGTATAGTGAGTCTCATTAACAGTGATTAGATGCCCAAGAAAATAAAACACATTCATTTGTTATGATCTTGTTTTTGGAGCCGATAAAAGTGAGAAGCATGTTAAGCATGGAACTTTTTTTTGTGGAGTTTCGTTCATTCTTATCAGGTCTTAATTTCTAAACGAAGAAATAACAGATGATCCACCAGCATACATATAAACGTAGTAAACAGGTAATGACGTCATGATTAGATGTTTTTAACAAAGGAACATTTTCGAAGCTGGCTCAAAAGTTGTGTGTAAGTTTATAGAACGAACTGTATTCAGACAACTTTTTATTATATCGTAATATACTGATAGCTCAATAATTGATGGTTATACAAGCATACATATAAAAATGATATTTCGCAGTAAGAAAGAAAAAAAAAACTGTCATTTTTATTTTTTCAATTATTTTATTTTATGTTCTCATTTTCCTAGATATTACACAGAAAAATGCAACAATAACTTTAAACAAATCGTTTCTGGTAAAAATTGAACCAGCTGGCAGCACTGCTCGACACTTTATATAAAAGCCTCACTAAAAAGCATGTGAATTTAAACAAAAACGATATATAGAACTAATATTATTATTACAACCTCCATCGAGAATGTGTGGCTTTTTATAACACCCTTTTTGAATAAAGTTGCCTCAAAATGAGAGGGTGTGAAAATGTCACGGTCATTTCTCTGTTTGGAGCCATCACTATATGATGTGATATTTAAATTGTTTTTATTGAAGCAGAACATTTTATGAAGAATCCAATAATTTTATTCAATTAAAACATTAAAATATCGAACAGTTTCAAAAGTAAAACATTATCTCCAATTGTATATAGGTTTGATGACTGGTGACACTTTGGAACAGTTTTATCTTCCTTGCATAATTAATTTTACTAATAAAAATTGGGGAAAAAAGGAGATGAAAAACTACATTTCGAAAAGCATTTTAAATAATAATCTATTAAAAACAATTACTCGTTATCAGTTTTAATATGCGAGTGATAGGCAACCTAGACATTTACCAAAGGGCATTCATGATTAAATTTCAAGCAAAATAAGGGTAAAAAGTGGACTGATCTGGTACCACAAGGGGTGAAAGACACGCGTGACAAAGTGGGCGTGGTTGTGTCACGCAGGAGCACGGATCGGCGCGTGATGCGCGAGTCCCGCGGGATTCTCTGGAGGCGCCCTCAACAAGCAAGCTGGGCTGCAAGAGCAACATTAGCGCCAGGCCTTGTGAAATGAACTATATACACAGCAAAGCGTAGAGCAGACAAGCCACGGGAGAATCACTCTGAACACCGAGAGCGTGCTAAACACTACGTATATTACAAAATTAAACCAAATTTAATCACTTTTTAAACATCCCTTTATATAAAATTTATGTAACAAAAGTTACTCCTTAAAAGTAATAAAAATATTATAAATGTTTTTAATAGCACTGCATAAAGTTACAAAATTTAGACTAGGAAGTAAATTGTAAAAATTATGCTGGAGTTTTTTATAAATCAAAATATGAAAGTAAATATTAAATCTATATATATACCGAAAAGGAAAATATAATTACCCCTTGGAATTGGAAATAGCAATATAAACTTATAAAACTTTTCTTTGGAGGAAAAAAAAAAGTATATAAAAATACTGATGTGGAAAGTGAGTGATAAAGTCAAAGCATCAATATCTTTTGATCGAGTACCCAAAGTTCTTTCCAGTTTGTTTGAAATATTAGTCAAGTTCAAAGTGAGAGTGCTGAGTAACTTTTGATTGGAAAAGTTGGATTTTTGCTGGTGATGATATTTGCAAACATCTTCAGGTCATTTTCATATATACAAAATTGAGACCATGATGCTATCTTAAACTTAAGTTTTATTTTATGTGTGTGTGTGCATACATATAAAATACATACTGTAGAGAGAAGAGAGAGAGAGAGAGAGAGAGAGAGAGAGAGAGAGAGAGAGAGAGAGAGCAAAAGTTTTGTTATAGAAAAATAAAAACACCATATTTATAATTTATTATTATTTATTTTAGTTTTTGTGACACAAATGTGTATAGAATTTCAACTTTTTTTTTTCTTTTCTTTTCTTTCAATTACATCATATTTTACTGTTATCATCTCTTCTAACTTCCAAATAACAATCTTGTGGGGTTTCTCTAGTTACATAAGGCACAGGAAAATCTAATCTATGGTATATAGAAAAAAAATTAAACTCTGAAAGGAAATTTGCCTGGACGGCAATCTTTTATAAACAAGAAAGCATACAAGTTTTAACATAACACACCCTCTCTCTCTCTCTCTCTCTCTGAAAACTTTGTAGCCTGTACGCTTACGGCTTTATTCATTAAAGTTTTTAATGAAAAGTTTATCAAGAAAAAATTATAAATATTTTTATTAATTAAATAAAAAAAAATGTAAGGTTCAAAATCATAGCATAAACTTTTTGCTTTGGTATGAAACACATGCACATGAATAAGAAAGAAACTTTGAACGTCACATTGGAAGGAAACAAAAAAGCATGCGTGCGTGCGTGCATGTTTTGCCCACATCATATTTTAAACAAACTATCGATTTCAAAAATTACAAATTTGAATAAATATTAAATGAATACAAAAAAAAAGTATATACTGCTGATAACAACACAAACGTGAAGCGTATTATACTTGTCTAAAATTCACTGAGCAATTAATTTAAGAAATTTAAAATAAATTATTTCGAAGCGTATGAGCTATTTTTCTCACTCATAAATTTTTATACTGACATGCTCATTTTACAATCAAATTAATATAATTATTCACCTTCTTTAACATTAAACGATACTCATTACGCCTTTATGTTTTATTAAAATTCATTTGATAACATAATATGAAAATTAAAATGACATGCCATATTTAGTAGCACGGAATAGTTTTATATTAAAATTTATAAAATCATAATAATAATTCTTTTATTATTATTGTATATACCACAAAATATGAAATGTTCTAATTCGTACCATTGCAAAAAATGGTACGGCGCAACTAACATTTTCTTTCTGTATAACAATGTAAAAACTTTCGCAAAGTATTTATGTTATTAAAAGATCTAAAGTAGTAGTAGTTTTTTAAAAATAGCATAGTTGTTTTTATTTTTTGTCACGTTCATTATTCTATGTATGTTGTGCAGTAAAGTGCAGTTCACCTACGAGGCTCCCGGCAGAACAGTCGCGAACCGCGCCCCTTTCCTCTCGCGACTGACCCAAATACCTACCACCACCTCATCAACCCTCCACAAATGTTTTAATTAAAAAATATATATATTATTATCATTATGAGGGCTAGGTGACATTCATGCAATTTTTTACTCGTTAGTAATTTCAAGTATTCTAAACAAATCTAGAACACGTCACAGAAAGCTAGGTTATTCATCAAATGATAACATTAAAGCTATAGACCACATAAAACAACATGTGTATTTTAATGAATAAACACGAAATGGTATTTTCAAAACTGTTGACAATTTTTACCAGAATGTTAATGTAGCCCCACGAGAGAACGTGAAAAAACTGTAAAGTATGCAATTTGCGTGACTATTTATGTTTGTGTCGTCAGAAACATGCAAAAATTAGTATGAAAATGTTGTGCGGGTTGCATAAATCAAAATTTCTGATCACTGCTAATACGGACCTACAGTTGGGTTTTGAGACAAACTAAATTTATTTATGTAAGTCCCATCAAGTGTTTTGTGATATAAATGCTTATGTTTTTCTCTGGTCTATTCCTTTAAGCCATATTGTAATACCAAGGTTTTTTTAGTAGCAGAACGAGACATAAGCCAATAATGCATTCTAGTCTACTTTTTTTTTTTTTTTTTTTTTTTTTTTTGTATTATTTTCTTTTTATCATTTATTTCACAAAAACTAGAATTACAAATAAAACGTAATATCATGACAACTATAACAAATAAAATGACAACAACAGACTTTATTTGAGGGGAGGGGAAGGTAGGTTTTTAAATTTAATCTGTTGTTATGGTGAATATTATATCCTATACATTTTAAATTACTCATACATTTATAAAAGTGGCAATAAAAATAGTTATAATGAAAAGTTAATATGAAACAAGAATCTTAATAAATCACATTTGAATAACGAGTATAATTAATAATTCGCACAGAAAATTAAACAAAACAAATTATTTGACGAGAATATTAATCATAGTTTGAGAAAGAAAATAATATTTTATTCATAAAAAGTAAAAAGTAAACAACATGCAGTTTTTTTAATGTATAATATATATATATATATATATTTTTAAAGCAGACGTCTATTGATTTTCATACAAGAAAGCAGGCGAGCAAGTAATGACTATGTGTACTGTACTGTGTACTCTTTGCTTACACCAAAGTAGAGATGAAAAAGAGTGTGAAAAAAATTACTTTCGTTTCGTTGTAGCGTATAAAAAAAAAGAAAAAAGAAAAAAAAAAAAAAAGTAAGGGACAGTGTGGCATAAGCAACGCTAAAAGAAAGAAGAAAAAAACACATTCTTTCGCTCAATGATTCTTATACCAAATTTCATGGTACCACAAAATGACGTAGCTTACAAAAATATTTTCCTTAAACACTACATGGAAAATTGCTCTTCCTTTTACATTAAATTATGTTGCAATCTGTCACGATCCTTATCATCACTCTGATGCAATTTAATTTGAGATAATGTAAATAAAGAATAGGGGGAGGGAGCGAGAGAGAGAGAGAGAGAGAGAGAGTAACTCGTCACTTTAATATGTTTGGCTTAATATTCTTATGTGCTTTATTACGTCAAAAAAATTATATGTTATTATGATACAGTAGCTCTTTAGATAACATATATTTTGGTTCCTAGGCGACTAGTACAGTACACCTTTTCTACTTCGGTTTTATATAATGATTGATAAGCCTATAAGCTTAAAGTTATGTATTTTATTTCCCCCGATGTTAGAGCGCCTATGTGTTATGCACACCCGCAATACAACTATGTTCAAAAAGTTGCCTACATTACATTATGTATAATTTTTTTTCTTTCTATTTTCTTTTTTTTTTTTTTTTTTAACGTCTGGAAATATCATTGTCAGAGTTTTGTCATCATCATTGTTATGATTTTTTTTAACACCAAATTCAAATTCAAATTTTCATTAATGAGGATGACTTACGCGTGCAACGGGCCAACACAGTGGCCAAGATCCTGCCACCACCCAGCTTTTATTTGTGGCTATTTAGCTTGAGGGCTAATTTTATGTTATTTGAGACAACAGTCTCGCTGCCCTCTTTAGGGTGGCATCCTCTCCTGGTCGTGGTGGGATACTATTACCAGCGCTCTATACAACTGGATGCCCACAAAAACCGAGGCATTTAAAGCTATAGGTTAGTATGGTTCTTGGGCTACCAAACCAATGCAATGGCCTGCTCGCCTCCGTAAACGCAAGCTATAAGCTAAGGGGCTTACAGGTCTAAAGCCCACCACCATGTCCTCTCTTGAGCAGGGACAAACGAGACTCCAGGCCCTGGAACCGAGCGCTACCGCTCGACTCTTATTGTTCTAGTATTTATTTTATTTTGTTAATGTACTCTGTTGCTAAAGAAACCATTTGAGTTTAATAATTAAACTGTTGTAATGTAAGTTTAAAAATACATATAAAATATGTTATATAAGTTGTAAAATACGTTTTGCTTTGTCAAAAGTGAAACACCAAGGCGGCAAAGGGATTCTCACTCAGCTTTTAATCTTTTCTCTAGAGTTCTCAACTGGAAATTCGAATTTAAACTCTTGAGATAATTAAATAGAAATGAGAAGGGAGATGGATGTTAATTCTTTTAACCTCCCTTAAACCTCGCACCAATTTTACAGCTATCTTTATATCGATCGTACTTTTACTCTAAGGAAATCTTAGCATCTCAGAAACACTCAGAATAATATATAACTTAAAAAAAAAAAAAAAAAAAAAATCTCAGCTTTTATATAGACCTGGGTGTGGCACGTCTTAGGAAAATTGTACGTATATGTATTTAAAACGTTTTAAATTTACGACTAAAATATGCTTAAATTTATTTCGTATAAAATAAGGAGTGATTTTAGGTCCAACGGTTTAAAAAATTATTTTGCATCGGTGTATGACAACAAAAAATAAAAACAAATATGCACGGGCAATGGACAAAATTAAATACGTAATAATTATATTATAACCAATTTTCAGCAACGTTCACTATTTATAACATAAATTATTATATCCTATATATTGCAAACTGTAATAAGTAATAACATAATATATTCTTTACTATAAAATGGTAATAACAATGACCATACACAGCATAATCAATAATATTACCTTTTGCAGCCTAAAATTGTTTTTATTTTTTATAAATTAGCAACAAAATTATGCTATAGTGACATATAAATGCAGCATAAATTATACATTAGTAAATTTCTTCCGTGTGGGTGGCACATACAAAAATATGTCTTTCGTATTATATATATATATATATATATATATATATATATATATATATATATATATATATATATATATATATATATATATATATATATATATATATATATATATATATAATATATCATTGGAGTAATAAATGGGTGCAGAAAAACCATAATACATGTGCATATTTCTATGCGTGCAACATCAACTTTTACATTGTTTCAATCTACTCATGAGTCATGACTCATATACATGTACTCATTTGAAATACGGTCAAAAATCAACTCATATAATATTTATTCGTACACGATTTTTTTTTTTTCCATTCAGTGTAGCGTATATGAAGTTTTGTTACGATCATTGACACTAATTATATTGATAATACTGATTGATTTGTTTTTCTTCTTCTTTGAAAATTCTTTCACACACAAAACATTACGTATACATCCGCTAGAAGACCCGCTATATTATAATATAGTAAGTCTTTTTCTGTGGTAGTGAGAGGTGCTCCAGGCAGTAACAACAATAAGACTTCAAAGCGAGTTTATTTTTTATTATTATTATTTTTCTTAATGCTTCAATTCTTACTATTACCTTGCTTATACAGTAATTCAATGTATTAATAAAAACTAGTTTTCAATTGGGACATATAGTGTAATTCAATTAACGGTAAAATTAAAATCAATTACAAATTTTAAGTATAAAATAATTAATGTAAATTACAAATAATTAAAGCAATGTTAATTTAAATTTCCATTTTTTTTAATTGATATAAACTTGAGGAATAATTATAAATTATAGGAAGGCAAAAATAAATAAGCTCATCTCATCTCAAGACAAGTTTTGATTTTTTTTTTTTGATTTTTTTGATTTTTTTTTTTTTTTTTTTTTTTTTGCTTCATAAAATTGACTGGAATTCTGAATATTGTATAAGTTGTATATATTATAAAAAATTTAATAAAACTAAGAAACAGCTTATACAATAAAGTAAAGATATTAAACTCTGATGTGACAATTGAACAAATTTTTTTTGCAAGTATATGTACACGATATTTGAAGACAAAAAATAAAATAAAACTGTTTCAATAAAAGCATCGCAGTCTCCGTTTTTTTTTTTTTTTTTTTTTCTTTCTGTCTGTAGCGCGCAGTAACATTTTTGCAAGCACTGTAATATTAATATGAAAGATCAAGGGAGATTTTTGATAATGAAATTGTTTGAAGTTTAATATCGGACACAGTATGACTACTGGGGTACTGGGACTGTACATCTGCACTTCATAATATCAAAAAGATAATATTAAAATAAAAGAAAACTACGCCGCAGCTTTTGTTTCTTTTGTGACGAAGTAAAAATTTGCTAACAACGTAGAAAAAAAAAAGTGCAAATTTTTAATGGAAAATTTTAACTTCCTCTTTTAATGTTTTACATTGCTACATTTTTTAGTGTTGTGAAGAATTATATTTGATATAATGTCTTTTTATTTATTACATTGAAAAGTTTGTAACCATAATGGAAAGAAAGAAAAAAAAAAAAAGGTTTTTTTATGTTTATTTAAAATTGTTTTTCTTATCTTTTTTTTTTTTTTTTACTTGCTTGCTTGCAAATTGTTTCACATTGAACGAATTCTTTTTATTGCTTCTCTCTCTCTCTCTCTCTCTCTCTCTCTCTCTCTCTCTCTCTCTCTCTCTCTCTCTCTCTCTCTCTCTCTCTCTCTCTCTCTCTCTCTCTCTCTCTCTCTCTCTCTCAAATGTTTTTTGAGAATTAGCTCAAATACTTTAACTTAAAAAAACAACTGCAAACTAGAAAAGTTTTGTTTTTTTCACAGAATAATTGTTAGAGGATAACTTAAGTAATGAAAAAGAAAAGTTAGGTTTTTTCTCTCTTTTAATAGCAATCTATTTTTAACTGGTTTAATTAGCTTTTTTTAATTAAAATATTCATTTAAAAAAAAACTTCGCATGAAATTTCTTTTTACGTTTTTACAATAAATAAATGCAATGACATTTATATTTTGAACTATTTAAAATTAAATAGAATAATACAATAATAATCATAATGTAATTCATATTAAAAATAATATACATATTGGGCCAGTATAATATAATAATTACTTTGAATATAAGACCACATTTATATGATTATTAATATGCAGGAGTGATGCAATATTTATTCATATATTTAAGATGTTAACCATAAAATATAATACTTCCTGTTATATATTTAATACATACTGTAAAATGTGTAATGTATGTAATCTCAAAACTATATTTAATATACATAAAATTATGAATTGACCTCAGAAAATAATATTGAAAAAAGCAGGTTTTTAGGTCACGGTGTATAATAAAATAAAAAGGTGTTTTAGTGCAAGGCGAATATAAAAATTATTAAAATTTATTTTCATGATAAAAATAGTTTAGTCAAACGAGGGAGCCAAATTTATATATATATATTATTTATATATTTAATTCAATCATTTATTTCAATTCAATTATTTCCAATAGTTATATAATAGAGTTTTGTTATATTTATAGCTCACTGGAAAAATTGTGAGCGAGTGAAAATTAGATTATTTATTTACAATTGAATATATTTTATTTATATATCCAAGAGTTTGCGCGAAATAAATTTATATTTAAATACATATATACATAATATATACATAATATATATACATATATATATATATATATATATATATATATATATATATATATATATATATATATATATATATATATATATATAAATATATTATGTTTGTTATATTATATTAGGGCTCATAATATTCACTAATTACATTAAAAGCTTTACTGCTGCACGATTACGATATCATTTTCTAACATCAAAATCGGTGTGATTTTAATCAAAGTTTATTGCAATAAATAATATAAAAATAAATGTAATAATTTTTTATAATGGTAAGCTCTTTGTATTTGGATGTCAAAAAAAGTTTCATTGCGTAAAATTGCAGAATCAATGCATACAATTCAACTTACGTAAATAATAAATTGCAGCACAAGAATGCTTTCTTACGATGCACATATTGACACAGAAGAAAAGTTCGAGGGGCTGAAAAGAAGAAAATAGCTCTAGCAGCAGTCATGTAGGTCAAGCAAGCAATCACTCCAATTCACAGAGTTTTATTTTATCTCCCCCTCTGTATATAAGCAATAGCTATAGCTAGCATGTCAATAATCTATCACACACCAACCTCTTCACTTCAGATGAAAATCTTTTTTTCACACAATTCCCCCCCCCCCCCCCCCCAAAAAAAAAGGGCATAAAATCTTATACTCTGCGTATATAGTAAAATACAAAGAGTAAATAGCAATCACAAATACAATAAAAGATTTTTTTTTTCCTTAGAAATTTAATCTTTTTGTATGTTCAGTACAATAGTGCGTATAGATAAAAAATAAAAGTTCTAATATAATATCTTATCAAAATATTATATAGAATATAAAGGGTAAGTAAAGAGAATGGGAATAAGAAGAAGAGAAAAAAATATGATAACAAACAAGGCGTTGTGTTTTACTTTTTATTTTACGAAATACCATAGACATTGTCTAACCCCCGTAAGCTGCAACCATTGTTAAACCTTAGTGTGGAATATAAAATGTTTTGTTTTTTTATCTTCACCTTTAAAAAAACTAATTGGCATTACACACGTTATAGGTGTAAAATATTGAATTACTTGTGTACGTATGTAATAATTATTCTAATATTATTTTCTATTATCCAATAAAATTATTAAGAAATAAAACTAACAAAATCTTGAAATTTGAAAGAAAAAATTAAAATTTGACTTATTTTGTAATATATATGGAGAAATGTTCAATGGAAGCGACAGTGCAATAAAAATATATACCTGGTAGAGAAGAAAATGTGAGCTTCATATTCTGACATTTGACACGTATGACGTCACAAAACAAAAGGTTACCCTTCTCAATAGCAATATATAATATGTATATGACACCAATGATAAAATATTTATTAAAATTATATTTTGACTATATTGAAAATAATCATGTAAAGACAAGAGGTCATACATAATTAGTACACGTCAATTGATAACTTCAAAATCACGCATATATATTACGTTAAAATTATTTCAAGGCAAAAATATCTCGAGTCATGCAAGGTGGTTATCAATATTAAAAGTTCATTTTCTAATTTCAACGATAAAAACAAAGAAAAATGTTCAAGAAAAAGCAATGAGTAAAAATAATAAAACTTTTTTTGTATTTTTTCATTAAAATATTTCATTGTTGGTGCTCAACTCATTCTAATGATGAAAAGCTGCAAAATTGCTTGAATAACTTTTATTGTTCCATACCTCAGTTCTTTATTGATTTTATTAAAATTTACCACTCTATATCCAAAAGAATTAGAGAACAAAAGCGTAATAATACTAATAATAATAAATGTAGGAGAAAATTGTTTTACGTTTTTTTTTTGTTTTTTTTTTTGTTTTTTGTTTTTTTTTTAGATTCATGTATATTTTTATTTTCGTAACAAAAGGAAATGGTCGTATTTGAATAAATAAGAGGTTAATTTTATATTTACCGCAGTGCACATCAAACTTTTATTATTATTATTATTTCCTTTTACGTCAATAATTTGATTTTTTTCCCCTTCGCTCTCTCGGCTGCTTTTTACACGTTTTTACATACCAAAGAGAGAATGAAATTTTGCAATATATATATATATTTTCCTTTTTTTCTTGAAGAAAACATCTCATCTTCAAAGTTACTGATCAAATTTCATATTCTCTCTCTCTCTCTCTCTCTCTCTCTCTTACTCACATGAGAAATTTTTTAAAAAGAAAAATCTAATTTTCCAGTCTGTATTCACACACGTTGACTTGATGTAATCTTATATTGCTTCTCTCTCTCTCTCTCTCTCTCTCTCTTCTCGCTCTTTCTCTCTCAAAGTCAGAAATGACGTACAAGACATACACAACATAATGTAGGTGAACAACCTTCATGATGTTATACATTCATGTAGATTTCAATCAAAATATTGATGATTGATTTTTTTTTTGTCTCCCTCTCTTTCTATACATTATATTTGTAAAAAAAAAAATAATTGAAAAAAATTGATTTTATTATAATATAGGATATAACATCATAGGATGTAATATAGTAATAATGACATGTGACATTAATGTACCTCCACTGTTTCCTCTCCTATTAAAAAAAAAAAAAAAAAAAAAAGTGTATAAACGTAATGTTATATACCGGTACCTATACTGTAATAATATTGGTCGTAATTACATATTATATAGCATTTTATTTGTAAAAATTCAATCGTATAATAATGATAATGGGATATGGATATGTATTATATATATAATGCAACATACGGTACTTTTACGTTGTTGCAATCTTATCATTTTCATACGAAAATGTAAATATTATGATTTTTATAGATATGAAAAATATTTCTTTACAAATATTATTTGTGTATTTAATTCTTATCAAGAATTGACAAATGATTAGCCTTAGCCTAGAATAAGATTTTTATAATTTACTAATCTCTGGTGCAAAATTAATCTCAAATTTGTTATATTTTTTTATACATATATTTAGAAATTTAAAGATTATTGGAAATCTGTAATGGTGCTTGAAGCAATATATTTTTATTTTCAATTTTAATTAAACTTCTATTGATTGGATTAAAACAGACATATACACACACAAACACAAGAAGATTGATTTTTTTATATAATGATTAACGAATAACTGTTACTTCATAGTTATTTCCGTAAAAAAAAAATTAAAATAGGTCATTAATTGTTAATATTAAGGAATGTCAGTAAAAGTTTGCATATATATAGCAATTTGTAAATATAATATAGTATGCAAATTAGCACATGTCATAGAAAAAAATAACAATTAATAAAATAGTTTAAAAATAACATACCTTTAATTCACCATATGGAGGATAAATAATTTGCCAATTTGACGATACTTTCTTATTTTTATTTTTACTATTAGAAGGAACACATACACAAGCTGTATAAGGAATCATAATTGTTTATTTATTAATTAATTTGTTTATAAAATAATATTTATTATTTTGTATTAAGTGGTGTCATGTCACACGTTGTTAATAGTAACCACCACTATAATATATACTACACACACCCACTTTATATTATTATTATTATTATTTAAACACTGATACTATAAGGTAAGGCAACAGAGCAGAATGTTATTGTGCTAAAGCGCCAACTACTACTTAGTCAAACCAACTGCTATAACCCCTCTACCAACCAGAGACCCTTGCTGTATGGTCTCTTTGGTTCTGGTTGTAGTACCAAGCACACCGCACCACACTTTTGCCAGCAGCGGCAACGAGAGAGTGAAAACGAGAGAGAGAGAGAGAGAGAAAGAGAGAGAACCCAATCAATAGCACAAAACTAGTGCAGTGAAGTTTTTCAGCACGCGACAAGACCCTAGCTTGGTGTATAGTAGTATAATACGAGTATAATATACAGAGAGTGTAGCAGGTGCTTCTTTCTTTTAACATAAAATGACGATACTAGCGCCACGTCGCTGCTACAGAATACATAATAATAATATGTATTTAAAAAATATAATATCAAAATACATTTTATAGAGTTGTTTATTAATTAGCATTATGTGCTATTAAGACTATTCGCTATAACATTTTGATTTTATAATTTGTATTATCTTTAGTGCCGTTTGACAATACTTTTTGGAGCATGGTTCAATATAATAATCAAATACATCAATTAACACAAATTAATAATTATTGGTAATTTAAAAAATATATATAATAAAAAATAATGATTTCATATAAATTTGAAAGCAAAGGGGTTTTTCCCCCTCCCAAAAAAATAATACACTACTCTTTATTAGCACAAAACCGAAACTTAATTCACCGTCTATTTTGCTTGGAATTAATTGAGCTTATAGGTTTAGCGCGCGGGGAGACGCGGGGAAAGCTAAGGGTCCCCTAATTTAACATTTAAGCTTATGGGAAAAACACGCTTTTTTATTTTTTATTTTTGAGAAAACTATACTCCAACGATTTCGGAGAAACTGAAATGAGAAATACTCCAAATACTAAATTATACTTTTACGTATTTTAAGCTATAGAAATTTTTAAATAAATTTTTAAACCGATAACCTCCATTAAATGTACACAGCACAGAATCGTGACACTATATTTTTGCCATTCAAAAATTTGCACTTGTTTTCCAATGTTATTCTTCGAGAAATAAAAGAGCTGAATTTAAATGGTAAATTATTATTATCACAATCATTTGTTACAACGCAGACCGCACCAAATTTTAAGATTAGAAAAAATATCAATATAAGTTAATTAAAGAGATATAGAGAGAGGTCAGAGAGGTATCTAAAAGCAAGGTGATTAATAGTTATGTCTTCAAGTTTGAGATTCACGTCACCTTTCTGCTCATCACGAATCACGAACGTCACGTGACCTCGGCCTCGCGCTCCACTGACGTGACCACGACGTGACTCGAGTTATATAACCTTCCTTATACAGTCAAGGTGCAGGATATAGCCACGTGAAAAAAAGAAAATCTCTTCATTATGCATTGCGAATATAACGTGACAAAGTATTAGTTTTGGCACAATGTGTATTTTTTGCACAATTTAAAATTTTAATTTAATGCACGACAAGATAAGAATGTTGAAGATTCATTTTTTTTATCATACAAAATATAGGGTGTATGCGCATGACGTCATATTTAATGCACTTCGAGGCCATACTGGAGTAGTGAATAACATTGCTCAGCATAGGACAAATTTTGATTTTGGCAATTTTCTTTGGAAAATCGCATAATTTTTTGTTACTCTTATTTTTCTCACCTACTTGAGATACTAATTCAACCTATTAGCAGCATTAATGTTCTCAAAAATATTGTTTAGCATTTTCAAACTGCCAAAATGAGTTATTTTCCTATGCAGCCCATGTTATTAAGTTATCCATCATGGCGTTGACTTTAACATGAATGCATAGACACTATAGCTAATATTAATTTAAGTTCTAAACAACATATAGTAAATCTCAACAGTTATGAGAGAGAGAGAGAGAGAGAGAGAGAGAGAGAGAGAGAGAGAGAGAGAGAGAGAGAGAGAGAGAGAGAGAGAGAGAGAGAGAGAGAGAGAGAGAGAGAGATTTTGGAAAATACGATGTATGGTCTGGAGATGTAGAAAAGTATATAATCTAGAGAATAATAAACAATTTAATCAAATTTTTATTATTATTATTACTCTTTAATTATTATTAAAAGTTACATCTAAAGCGTTATAATCTGTTCTACAAAGCAAATCGCTTTTTTTTTCTTTTTTTTTTTTTTGCTGCAGAAACTATAAATAGAGTTTTTCTTTTATTATTATTATTATTTTACATTATAAAACATAGATTAACGTCTTACATTGAAACATCAAACGTTATAATATAATAAAAATAAAGAAATAAAACTTCCATATAAGCAAGTGTTGACGAAATTATGCAAGCAACAACTATATTATGTATTTAAAAAGTGACAATGCAAATATAAGTTAAACAAACATCACAAATTAAATAATAAATTGCATAATTATGTAAATGTCAGACTGCTGTGGAATTTGGATCACGATGCTAATAGGGCGAGGTTAGTGACCTGTCATGGCACGCGCCCACTGGCACGCTTGTCACGTGGTCATGTTGACACCTGACATGACACGAGGGACATGACACGTTGTTATAGCTAATTTGGGGACACCACTATCTTCCGTCGGCCCTCATGTGAATACGCACCTATCTTACTTTATGTAAGTATCTATAAACATACGTATATAGTTGAAGTTCTGCCTTGTTTAGAATTGAATTTTCAAATTATATTGTTTTAAAGGCGTAGAACACCTTGAACAAAAAAGGTGAGTAATATCCTAACAAACCTGAAAATCAACGTTGATTTGGCCGAAGTCATTGATTTCTAATTTATTTTCCATTCACAAAATGCCACTGGTGGTCACTGACGTCACAGCTCGCCCGGTTTACGCGCGCGTAAAACAAGCAAGCTGTGACGTCAGTGACCGCCAGTGGCATTTTGTGAATGGAAAATAAATTAGAAATCAATGATTTCGGCCAAATCAACGTTGATTTTCAGGTTTGTTAGGATATTACACAACTTTTTTGTTCAAGGTGTTCTACGCATTTAACATTCGCATTCACTATAATATAAATTGGCAGAGGAATAAATTTTACAGAGTAATCTATAAAAAAAAATAATAATAAATAAAAAAAAACGCAGGTAAATAAATTATTTCCAATGAGGCGAGAACATAAAAATTTAGTTCCGACTTACAATTTCCAAAATCTGTTTATGAATATACGATGACTCCAACCCTTCTTTTTTTATTAAAAGTATCTCCTCCCTGGACAATTTAGATAACACGCGCACTGTGTTTACTTGTTTAGGGTTTACAGAATAGGGAAGAGGAGGGATGGGGGCACCGGGGACACGCAGAGGTCACATGAGAGAGGCGTGGCACAACTTGCTACTATACAGCATATACCTGAACTTCATTATAAGGGTCAGTCATTAGGGTCACCTTGATTAAACAATGTGCTGTTGTGCGGTATACTTTTCACTTTTTTTTTACGTTATTTCTATTTTTACATATATAATAATTATAATAAATAATCTTCAATGTTTTTATTTTTATTATGTATAGACTCGGTCGGAAGCCAACTCAGGGCAGTTATTGTATCTCTATTATTTTATTTATGCGCGAAATCACGTTTTTTTTTTTATATATATATATAAGCTGAGTATTGCTATTATAATAGGATTATTAGCTCATGACTGCACATGCAAGTTTGCATTATTGGCTTCTTTTACTATATATATCAGTACAAACTGCATTTGGCATCTTTCTTTGCAAAATTTAATGCAATAGAAGTCTTGCAAAAGTAGGTTTAGCGAAAAACATGAACAAACTCAGAGCCCATCAAAACAATAGTTAACGTGCTAGCAGACGATTTTGTATTTCTGTCTTAATTTAACATGCTATCTTCTGGGACAATGGTGCCACTATAGAACTCGAATTAGAAAATTTTCTAAATACTAAAATTTTTACTGTTTTGGTGAGCCTAAAACCTTTCGTTTTCCTGAATTTCAAGTTATTTGGAATCAAATTATTTTTTCACCCAATTGACTTGAAATAAGGTAAAAACAAAACCTTAAAAAAAAACTAATAAGCTATGTTTATCAGATTATAAAACTTTTAGTTTTTTTTTTTTTTTTTTTTTTCTTCTTCTTCTTCTTTTTTTTTTCTTAACTTGAGTTATAGCTGTTTTATTCCCCGTGAGAAAGCATGTAAAATCAAGACAGGACCCTCAAAGTCGTCCGCTAGCTGCTATAGCACTTTGTTGTAGTATTATTGGGTTCTGATTTTGTTTATTTTCTCAACTAACCTCTTTTAACAGGCTTTCTATATTTACTGTACATCGCCAAAAAAAAAAAAAAAAAAAAAATCGTAAATTAAATATTTTATTTCTTTATGTTTACCTCCTAATATAAAGATATATCACTAATTCATAAACATGGCTTCTTTTTTTTTTTTTAATCGTAATGAAAAAATGAATTAAACACTTTTTTTTTATATGTATAATGACATAACGACACAACCAGAGATTATTCCATGGATACTCTCATGGATAAATGTATTATAAAATCATACTTATGGCGCTAAATTAAGAAGGATATATGTACACATTTCAAAACCTGAAAGTAATATCGTGTTTCCTATACCCACCAATTAAAATGAGTTGAAATGTTCTACACATCGAAATCCTAAAACATTAAAATGTATCCTATATATAAAATATACAATGCGTGAATAATTATAATTATATATTACACATTATTGACACTTAGTTGAATTGAGATAAAAAGTGTAATTTTCATTCATATATTCGCATAAGCGGAGGTTCACACTCCAAGTTAGAGAGAGACACCTTGAAAAATACCAAAGACAATGAGGGAGCTGACGCTTGAGCTGGCATTCGTGCCCATCATTCTCGCAGTCCGGCTTGGCTCTGTGTGTCAGGGTCACTTTACTTTCGCTTTACGCGACTTGACTTGACACCTGTGGCGTCACACCGCGGCGCTATACCTCACGTGATTAGCGCCACCTTACATATCCAAAATTTAACATTTATACTCCTAAAGTTTTCTCTACAACAATGAAAAAGAGCATAAATATCTTCTTCTTTTTTTATGAAGCATTTGTTTTTGGTCCACTTCATTTTTGTTTGCCATACGAAACAAATACATTTATTTAATTATTTACGAAAATAATTCTACAACTTTTAAAATAGTTGTTGGAACCTGAGGACCTTCTATACATTTTTAATTGCATTTCATATGTTTGTTTTTTTAATTTATATTGCGGACTACAAATTTTGATATCATGGTGAATGTCTACTCCTTGATACACGACAGTAACAAAATTAGGTAACAAATTTTATTTATTTAAATTTTATTTTGCAATTATATGAATTTTAAATACATTTATATATAATGTAAGTACAAAAAAAAATATATATATTGCACATTTTTGTGCATTTGATTTATACCTTACATCACTGTTATAGTTATAAATATAATTACTATCATTTATACATACTGTAGTCATTGCATAGCATACATTGCACAAAATTTTCAGAAATAACTCATATTATGATACTAAAATGCATTTATAGCTCATATATCGCATCTAGGAGATCATGAAGTATAATTAATCTATGTTTCTCGCACATGGAGAGAAAATATTTTCAGTAAGTTTAAGTCACACTTTGCTTGTGAGTATGACATAAATATTTCGCATGTTTTGGCCAGTAGCCAAAGCTCACAAAATATCTGTTCTAAAGACCACGTGATGGGTCACATACATATAACATCGGGCAAATTTCCCAGTCAGTACAGTTTTTATATAGAATATAAGTTGCTGCTGAGCCCATTACGAGACAATTCTATATTATTTATGATGCATTGTATAATTGCTTTTGACTTTACAGTGACCTGTGGCATTTCATAAACACAACAAATTGTATGTAGCATTTTTAAAATTATATATTTAAAAAAAAAAAAAAAATCATATAGGATGCATACATACAGGGAAAAAAAATGAGTGATCATGATCCCAAAAAAATTTATGATAAAAAAAAAAAAAAAAAAAAAAAGAAAAAGAAAAAAAAGAGAAAACTTTGTAACAGTTACAGTTGTTGTGTTATAGTGAAGGGTTGAGGGAGCTGACAGATTTTATACAGACACTGCTAAAATTTAACTATATTTTCTTACGTCCATTCAAACAATGCATTATGGAAACGTGGGTGCGATTATCAAAGCACTCAAGGTAGTAAGTTATACCGACTTGTGGGCCACCATTAGTCGAATGCAGAACCATATTTTATATAACAATTATCTTTTCTACGCGATTTATATATCCAGTGAAAATAAATACTATAATCTTCTAATAATATAATATTTAGTTTTGTAGTTAAAAAAAAACAAAACAAAAAAAATTGAAATTTGAATTTTTACAATTTAAATTATCTTCACAGTTGAATAAATATTTGGTCGTATTTACATAATGTTGAACATGATGTTGGAAACAACTAAAACGTAACATTTTATTTATACTTCACGTTAATGTTAATTTTATATTTCGTAACCGTTCAGTTTGTCACATATTGGCTGGTCACCTACTTCCTTAGGTTACCTCAAGGGCTTAGGAATACAACCCTTAGTATGTATATATTTACCATAACAAGTGTATAAGCATATAGAAGGGAGTGTGCGTATGACATCATAATAAATGCGCTTCGATGCCATAATTGAGCAACGAAAAATATTGCTTAGCATAGGACAAACGTGGGGTTTCGCTATTTTCGTTCGAAAATAAGTATGTTTTAATTATTATTATTATTTTTTCATTATTAATTTTCTCACATACTTGGAAAAATAATTCAACTTGTTAAAAGCAGCCGTTTTCTCTTAAAAAAAAATGCCATTTTTTTTAAACTGGCAAAATGTGCTATTTTCCTATACCGGCCCATGTTATTTAGTACTCACTTATGGCGTTGTCTTTAACATAAATGCAACCACCCTATAAGTGACCCAAGACAGGACAGGTGACTTTTAGTGTTTTGATAAATTTATAAAATGAAATTCATTATAATATATTTTGCATTATATATATATATATATATATGTGTGTGTGTGTTATTAATTGTCATATTATAAATAATAAATGTGCAAAATAAATAAATAAAACTTAAAAATTGTCACAGGCTTTCTGACTGTGAATTATTGTGCAGCGATTTATGCCAAGTCACCTGTATAAAAAAAGGACATATTTATATATAGCATAAATAATGCTGAATCATAATATACATAATATTAACAATTATACTTTTTGTTATCATTATAAAACAAAATATTTCTTGATCGACTTGACTCTGTTTGGTTTGATATATGGGACATTGCATACAAATTACAATTTTACCAAAAATTGTGATATGTAATATGTATATGTAAAGTAAATTATAGTATAATAAAAAGTCAGTTCTGTGATAAATATGCATTTTAAATAAATACCATTGAAATATGACTATAATATTATGTAATATGCATTTCTTATTTTGTTTGTGACCGAAAATGCTGTATGATACAGACGGACATTGTACAATATGCACTTATCAATATAATTATTATATTTTAATGTAATATGAATGATTGATTGATTGTATACTACATCATTTTTTATGCTTGCACGGTGCGCTGCATTTATTTATACGGTCGCGTACGTATATTGAGTATGTAAATGTATGTCATGTATGTATATGTGAAACCTTAATTTTAATTGTTGTAAAGATTTAAGGAAACAAACATATTGGGTTCGTTATTATTCAAAATCGTGTTTATTGTTGACGTAAAATAATACAAGTACAACGGCTTGACGACCCGGAGTGAGAGAGAGAGAGTGAGGGCGGCCACGGTTCATCAGCTAATAATGATAGTGCATTACTCACTGCACATATTCTTATACTTGATAGAAAGGTGCCAAAATGACACACACACCTTGACCCTGAATAAACTACCGGAATAGCTGAGGGCTTACCGGAATAGCTACCGGGCATAACAATTCATTAAAATAACTCTCTAGCTCTTCTCTGGGCAGTACAATGAAACATAAAGTAATACTAAAATAGAAATATAACAGTAATTATAAAATACCATAGAAATATATTCTCTTTTTTTACGAATATATTATTTTATTAAAATCATAGAAAATTAATGTTACATAAGACAACATAAAGAAAAATTCAACACTTCCATGTGTTGATAAATAAAGTAAGAGAAACATAGAATAAAAAAAAAATACCATTTCCAAATTTAAACAAACAAAGACACAACATTATGTATTAATATTTTGACCATATACCTTGAAAAAATTATTAGTTATTATTATTATATAATTTTTTTTTTTTTTTTTTTTTTTTTTTTTTTTTTTTTTAATTACATATTAGTAATATTATGTAATGCATTATAAATTTAGGTAAGTTGGAGTTGAGGATACAATACTGATGGAGTAGGCATTTTTGGACTTTGAGCTATGTTAGGAAGTTCTATAATTTTATTGAAGGTAACATGTGGTAAAGGAATGTTGGTTCTAGTTTTAGGTTTGAAACAAAAACATTTCTTACAGAAGCAAATAAGAACAGTGATGATAATCATGAATGATATTATACCAAAGGGATTAACAATGGAGAACCAAAATGAACGTTTAGTTTTGTAGTACATAAGTGAATTATCATTGATATGTTGCTGTATTTTATTTATATCAATTTTAGTGTTAGGTGTAAGTAATAGGGAATTAATAGTGTGTTTCAGGTCATCTAAATTAAGGTCAGAAAAGTTAGAAAAAATTATTTTAGAAGGAATAACACCTTTTAAGATAGGGGAATCAAAATTTAAGGTTATATTATAAGTAGTATTGATTAAAAATTGACTATTTAATATGAAATTATTACCATGAAATGAACAAGAAGAAGAATTCTGAATTATGCCATGTTCTTTTAATAAGATAGTTTCTGTAGTTATTGTTTTATTATTATAATAGCAAATAATTGTTACATGGGAGGGTTTTGTCATAGAGAAAAGAACATTATTTTGTATTCTTTTGAAAAATGGAGTAACTGCTTTTGTAATCATACGTTGACAATCGGGACAAGTGGTGTTAAAAAATAAATCTACTTCACAAGATTGAACTGACATATCAAATATAATATCACTATATGAACACAATGTAGTGAGTGGATTTGAATTAATGCATGTTAAATCATTATCAGTTGAAAAATAAGTATTGTTGAGAATATTTATAAAAAGATTTTGTTTAACATTCCATTCAGAAAAAATATTAAAATCATTTTGAAAAAATGGAATTGATTGAATTTTGAAATGATGAAATGTATTTTTGTTAGAAATAAGAGGAAGGGATATTATTAATATTAAATTGGTATTAGATTGAAAGTAATTGATATGTGCTAATTTATAAAAATATTCAACATTATTTATATTGACTGTATGAGGAAAGGAAAACTCATTAGGAACAGTTATAGCTAAGGTATGTAAAATAGAAAGGAATTTATTTGGGGGGATTAACGTATGACTCAAATGAGTATGTTGACTTTCTGAAATAGATGTACGAAACGACATTAAATCAATTCTAGCTTTAGTTAAAATGATATTTAATTCAGACAAAAGAGATAAAAAATTGATATCAGATTCTAATTTATTTGATACAATTTCAAAATTAATAACTTTTTGTTTGAGATTATTTTGAAGTAATTCAAATTGTGTAGCAAGACGTTCCGTAATATTTCTAAGAGTGACTGTATTATATTGAATTTGTTCCTCGACATTTTTTATATAAATAACAGTACTATTTAAATTTGTTTGAATATTTTTAGTTGAATGAACAAGTGAATTAAAATTTGAAATGATTTCTTGTTTATCATCCTCGTTTAAAGTACCATATAAAAAATGGTGAAATTTACCTATGAAGGGAAATAAAGAACGTTTTGATATTGCGTGATGATTAGGTAATATGGTAGAGATAAGATCAAATTCAGTGGCATACGATTGCAATAAAATTTTAGTAGTAGAATACGAATTTAAAAACTGTTTCGACAATTTTGATTCACATTTTAAAATAACATCTGATAATGATTTTTCAACTATGTTTACGTTATTTATTATTATATCGTGATCAGTAAATATTGTATCAAAATTAATATGTAATGCAATTCTAGCGCGACCCGTAATAAGTTTAACATCAGATTGTTTACCAAATATAGTACCAGCATTGTTAGGCTGAATTAATAATGCATTATTTACATTGAAATGAACAAAACATACAAAAATAAACAGAAAAATAGTCATCATTTTTTTTTTTTTTTTTTTAAATATAATACGATATAAGAATGCAAATAAAAAAAAACTAATGTTTAACACAAATTATAAAAATAAAAATATTATATTATGATAATTGATTAATTAATTATGTATAATTATTTTGATGAGCCTATCAGTTTATTATAAAAACCTGATTGTGTTCTAGCTTTCGTTTGACGTAAATTACGATGAAATTTCGTGTTGTTTTGTTGTGGTCTAGGAACGATAACAGCTGAAGTTGTGGGCGTAGCTTGAGTCGTTTGCGATGTACCGGCACTCGATGTATCTGGAGTAGAAACTGGTGGCGTAATTCCTTGTTGCGTCACAGATGTTGTTGTTGTTGTTGTTGATGTAGGAGTCTGTGAACAAGGAGAAACAAGGGAGTTACCAGTCCAATGCTTTGCTTTGTACATTCTTAATCGATTAGCATGTACTAACAATTTCCTATTATCTTTTTGAATTAAATAATTACAAGGAGGTTTAACAGCAATTACAGTATGAGGTCCAGTGTGTTTTATTGTAAGTTTACGACTGTGACCTACCTGTACAACAGGATTATTTAACATTACAAGATCGTTTACATTAAATACATGCGGATTGAGTTTTTTATTATATTTTTTAGCTTGAATTAGTATAGCTTCTTTATTACATATTTGAATATCGCTCCATACTCTACGTAATTTACAACTTAACTGTTTTACATGTTCATTAACAATAGGATTTTTTATATTATCATGATTTTGAATTACAGTGAATGGAGAATTCTTTGAACGACCATATAGTACTTCATATGGACTGTATGGTTCTAAGCTAGAGTGCGGAGAATTATTATAGCTAGATACAGCATAATCAAGCAATTCGTCCCAATTATTTTGTGCTTTATTGACATAAAAACTGAGCCAACGTTTTATTGTTTTGTGAATGGCTTCAGTTCGACCGTTTCCCATACTATGATATGCAGAACTACGTAGTCGATCAATGTTTAATAATTTACAAAGGTCAGTCATAATATTGGATATTAAATTAGCTCCTTGATCAGTTATCCACGCTTTAGGTATTTGATATTTTAGAATTAAGTGTTTTAGAATATTGCGTGCGATAAGTTCCGACGTTTGATTACGCATAGGAACCATAATCAAATATCGTGAAAAATGATCAATGATAGTTAAAATGTATTTATTTCCTGATGATGTTACTGGTAGTTCAGTAATATCAAGACCAACTCTTTCAAATGGAGCAAAAAGTTCAGGCAATTTTTCTAATTGAACTTTTGTAGGTTGTGTAGGATCACGTTGCGCACATTTTACACATGAGCTACAGTAATTATTAATGAAGTTTCGTCTACCAGGCCACCAATACTGATTGGCGACAGCCATATTTACTTTCTTTTTACCAGTATGACCAGCTAATATTGAATCGTGATATTGTGATAATACTATATTACGTAGAGCAGAAGGTAAAACAATACGTGAGCCGTAGGCAGTTTTTTTATATAATACATTTTCATTATAAAAGAAATTATTTTTATTACAATATTTTATACAATCAGCATCAACTATTTGTTTTGATTTAATAATTTCAAGATTGATAGTTGAGATAACAGGTTCTTCATGTATATTATTAATTAATCGACTCAATGAATCAGCATGTGCGATTTCAGAACCAGGCTTATGAATTATGGTCATATTAAAATCAGCTAATTTTATTAACCATCGCATAATTTTACTACTTGGATTTTTCATTGTTTGTATGTACTTAAGTGCAGCATGATCTGTAATGCACGTAAAATTCTTTTGACCTAATAAATAATGTTTAAAATGAAGACATGCCCATACTAAAGCTAACATTTCACGCTCTGTACATGTTGTGCGTGACTCAGCAGGTGTAAGTTTTCGGCTAGCATAAGCTACTGGATGGTCAATACCGTCATCGCCTTTCTGTGACAAAACAGCCCCGAGGCAAATATTTGATGCGTCAGTCGTCAATGTAAATTCACGACTAAAATCGGGAAATTTAAGTAGCGGTCTCGATGTTAATATTTCTTTTATTTTATGTAATGCAATTTGACATTCAGAAGAAAAATGAGTAATATTAGGTGTTGTAGAATTTTTTACTAATTCAGTCAATGGATATACAATGGTACCGTAATTTTGTATCATTCTTCGGTAATATCCAGACAATCCTAATATACTTTGAACTTGAGCTATTTTAGTAGGTGTAGGAAATTCTTTTACAATTTTAATTAAGCGAGGATCAGGACGAATGCCTTGTTTTGATATTTCATGTGCTAGATATATAATAGAATCAACAAAAAATTCACATTTTTCAAGAGAAACAGTAAGGTTTGCATTATATAATCTATTTAATATAGCTTCAAATCTAGCAAATGTAACATCAAATGTACTTCCACCAATAACAATATCATCAACAAAAACAGACGCTTGTAGTGGTGTTAAACCATACAATACACCCATTAAGAATTTTGAAAAACTAGCGCCACTATTTCGAAGACCCTGGGGCATAAAATTATACTCGTAGCACCCAGCATATGGACCAGAACTAACACAAAATCCTGTTTTTTCTTTACTGTCGGGATGCATTGGTATTGAATGAAAAGCATCTTTTAAGTCAATCATAACAAAATAATTCGAGTTTGACAAATTATCTATAGTTTCTTGTACATGAGGGGGGGCGTGGCTCTCAGGTATCGTAATAGCATTGCAGCCACGAAAATCTATTGTTACTCTCCACTTAGCTGTACCATCCTGAGATTTCTTTTTTACTAACACCAAACCAGCTGACCATGGACCAAAACCAGGACGGATTTTGCCAAGTTTTAAATATTTTTCAATATACTCATCAACCACGGGTTGTAATTTCTTAGGAATGCGATAGGGCGGTGAACGCACAGCAATTTCTGTGGTCGTGTTTATACGATGAGTCACTGTAGTATTAGCAGGGGGTTTATAAATATCCAAGAATAATTTTTCATATTTCATTATGAGTGATTTTACTTTATTATATTGTTCAATAGGCAAATGTTTTAATTTATTATGCAATAATTTTTTATCAATAGTAATATTAGTATCATAAGCATTTATGTGGCATGTGTTTTCATTAACATTTAAATATTCTTTATCTTGGCGATATGGATCGCAATATATTTCATTATTATTTATCAATTTATTTTTTATTTCATTTTCATTAATTATGACGTCATTATTTTTATTTATTTCACACATATTATTGACAGGAGATTCATTATTATCATTATTATTATTTATTTTAACATTATTTTCGATATCGATTTCATTTTTATCCTCCATGTCACAAATATCCTCTGTATTAATAACACTAATATGTGCCAGAGGCGTACCTTTTTGTATAATTGCTTCATGCCTTGACATATTAACAATAGTAAGTGGTACAAATTTATCATTATTTTTTATATGAACATTACTTATACTTCTAGCCACGTAACAATGAATTGAATCCAAATTTTCATTACATTCTATAGGATTAATAAGATAAATATCACTATCAATAACATTTTTAGGAATACGTAATAGTACAGTTTTGGAAATACCCTGAGGCAAAATAAAATCGGGTTGCGAAATACGGAGTACTGATTGCGTAACATTATTCATTGCAAGTGAAGTAACGCATTTCTGAGCACCGTGAGCAAGTTTTGACAGAGAAATGATATGATTATCATCCCCTAAAGTCAATGTACATGCTCCCACGTCTACGCAAGCTTTATTAGCTTCCAAGAAATCCATACCAAGTATACCATCATATGCTTTATGATAGGTATCTAATACATGAGATACAATATTATATTGAACATTATTTAATTTAATTGGCATATCAATTGAACCATGCGAGTGAACTTTTGTATTACCTAATGCTTTTATTGTATATTTATTTTTATTTAATTTTTTCGTACCGGTAACATGTTTAAAAGTAACTGAAATTTCTGCCGCAGTATCAATCAAATAGTTATATTTTCTTCCTTTATATGACAAATTAACTAATAAGCAACCAGCGTGATTATTTGAATTATGATTTGTTTCACTAACAGGTACATATTTAGATGGGAGTTCGATTATTGGCTGGCATTGTTGCGAACTCCGAGCTAGTTTTCCTGAGGTTGGGGTGGGGGATGGGTTGGGGAAGGTAGTGGATTAGGATCAGGTTGTTGTTGATTTTGTGATTGGCCGTGATTAAAATTTCCACGATTATTATAACCTCGTCTGCCACGATAATACCAATTTCTACGTGCATTTTGACGATAATTGTTATTATTACCACCCCTATTTTCTTGCATATATTGATTATTATTATTATTTTGATAACCACCCCTATTTTGTTGCCCATATTGAGAATTATATTGTTGTGGATAAGGTCTAGGACGGTAATTTTGTGAAGGATTTGGTGGGAACCAAGGTTGATATTGTTGTTGGTAAGATGGTTGGTAATTATGGTAATTAGCACGAAAATTAAATGGACGTCTATTTTGAGGACGGGCAGGTGTACGTGCATAACATTGATTTACTGTGTGATTATTACGATTGCAACGAGTGCAGTGCGTTGCAGTAGTGACAAATATATTTCCCTCTGTAAGTACTTCCTCCTTTGCAGGAGTAGGTGTGACGTCACGAAGTTGTTTAGAACGAACTAATGCTTGATATAAATTATTAGCATTTGTAACAGCCTCAGAAAAATATGACGGAAGTGTAACTCTAACTTTGTCAGCAATATCCTCTCTCAATCCATCTAAAAATGTATCAAGTGCTCGCTGTTCTGCTTCATTTTTAATAGCAATATTCGCTGCGTCATTACCTTTTAATTCGTAAGTTTTACCATTAATTGACTCAATACGAGACGCAAAATCGTCTATAGTTTCATCCTCTTTTTGAGTAAGAGTACGCAAGAGAGCGCGATTATAACGAGCGGTATCTTTAGATTTATATCTATTTAACATGGCCTCTTTGAACTCATTATATGACACAGCTTCTTGACATTCAGGATTGTCAATACTGAACTCTAATGCTTTTTGTTCTAAGCGAGAACGTACTGCTTTCAATTTATTTTGACCTTTAAGTTGAGCGAGATCCGCGAGTTGCTCAAATTTAGTAAAAAACAATGCAATATTCTCACTAGAAGTACCTTTAAATGAAGGAACTAAGCTTATAAGTTGTAGTTGCGGTTTTAACATTGACTGCATGTCATTTACGCGTGTGTCAGCATTAGCAATTTGACGTTGTAGTTCAAGTTTAGAGACTTGTAATTGACATACTTCATTACATAATAAAGATATAGCATCTTCTAATGAATAATCAACACCAGCAATATGAAATGTTGACATTTTTATTTATTATTATTATTATTATTATTATTTTTTTTTTTTTTTTTTTTTTTTTTTTTAAATATCAATATGTATATTTAATCTTAAATATGTAATGAAATATCTCAATAAATTGAAATTGTTAGTTTACAGTAATTTTTTTTTTTTTTTTTTTTTTAATCAAATAAAAATATTGCAAGCATTGAACTCACCCTTATTTGTCCACAAATGGAAATCGGACCCACGTCAGCTTGTTAGGTAGGGCAGCAACACGTCAGGCAATCACGTCAAGTACACACGCCGCAGTCAGGCAGCAATACAGCATACAAGAAAAATTGAAGTTCTTGAAGTTTTCACACGTAATATTATTCTCGTATTATTCACGTAAAAATTCTCGACGATATTAAAAAACACGAAGATATACTTAATACCCAGTCTTCTGACACCATTGAAACCTTAATTTTAATTGTTGTAAAGATTTAAGGAAACAAACATATTGGGTTCGTTATTATTCAAAATCGTGTTTATTGTTGACGTAAAATAATACAAGTACAACGGCTTGACGACCCGGAGTGAGAGAGAGAGAGTGAGGGCGGCCACGGTTCATCAGCTAATAATGATAGTGCATTACTCACTGCACATATTCTTATACTTGATAGAAAGGTGCCAAAATGACACACACACCTTGACCCTGAATAAACTACCGGAATAGCTGAGGGCTTACCGGAATAGCTACCGGGCATAACAATTCATTAAAATAACTCTCTAGCTCTTCTCTGGGCAGTACAATGAAACATAAAGTAATACTAAAATAGAAATATAACAGTAATTATAAAATACCATAGAAATATATTCTCTTTTTTTACGAATATATTATTTTATTAAAATCATAGAAAATTAATGTTACATATGTATAATATAATATGTATACATTTTTATTATACGTTCACGTGTTAACATAAATATTAATTTTTTATAACATCCTGTGTCCCGCTTTATCCCTTTAGAGTATAAATATGAGCAGAAAATGTCTTCATTAAATTGATCAATAATAATATTATTTTAAATTTTCGATAATGACAAAAGTGCACAATATAAAAATGTGCATGCTGCCGCGCGCGCGCCATATGCAGGACGAAACAAAAATATAACATATTTTTAACACCATGATATTATCATGTTTAACACTTACCTTCTTGAAACTCTTGAAAGACTTTATATCTCCGTAAAGTTTCCGTAGGTGAATAACTAACGATATATAGAGAGGATAAATTAATATTCACAGTAATAATTCTAATATTTCATACAGAAAGCATGTATGATATGAACTGTGTTTTGATTTTCTGTCCTGTCCACGACCGACCGATGTTTTATGTTTACAATTTACAATTTACAATCTCGACAACTCCCCCTATTCATTCCCCTCCATTCTCTCCACTTGTTGTCGCTTGTCGCACTCCCCTCAAATCGCAAAAGTCCGCAAAAGTCTTTACATTTGTAAATACCAACCTGTAAAAGTTAAAAGGAGTTGAGTGGCAAAATTCCATGACATTTTAAAGTGTAAAAATTTATTAAGCACATAAGTAATGTTTAAACTATCAATTATAAGTTGTGAGGAATTTTCTTTTCTAATTGCGCTGCATTCCACCGCCATAAAACTAATCAAAGAAATTAGTATAAACTTTTTAATGTTGGTTAACGTGTATATATGCTAAAAACATATGGTGTCATTTTTTTGCTGTGAAGGCCGTGAAGGGACTTGACTCTAAAGATTGTAACTCTTTGCAAAATATTTCTGAAAATGTGAAAAAGTAGTGAAATATTAGCTCGTGAGTCTATATATTTTGTAGCTAATGTTAAATTGTCTTCGATAAAGTAACCTAAAAACTGCATTTTACTTAAATGTTAAAATATTAATTTTGTGTGTGTTTTTTTTTTTTTTCCAGCCTGCTCCGCTATCAATCATTATCGCTGCGCACTCGCAGTACTCATTCAAAATGAAAAATATACCAGCAAATATATTACAAGATCATATCAAGAGCACCATTCGTGTTTATGACTTTCTTGAGGGAGAAGTTAAAGAATATCAAGATAATCGTGATACCTATAAAGAGATGTTCAAAGTACAAAACAATGAATTTTGGGTGAAATATATGATAACTCTGAGAGAAGCAATCTATATAAAATACAACGAAAACTTGCCTATTCAAGAATTTGATTACATATTCATTGATCTACTTAAAAGACTTATGAATAAAAACAAACAAAGCGTGCTAGAGTTTATAGATCATATCATCATGCTGTTTGGATGTTTTGAATATATACCAAATCATCAACCATTTATTCAACAATTAAAACTTGAAGAGCAAGAAACTGTTCGTAAAGTTGCAAAAGCTACATTTACGTTCCCTTTCAAGGCAAAACCACATTTCCTGGAGGATAATAAGAAAGAACATTTTGAATACATATATCTTGTACATATGTACTGTGCATTGTCCTTTATAAACTTGTTAAATCTGTGGGAAAGTTGTGATGAGAACGAAAAAAAAGCAATTTGGAAACCACCAATTCGTTGGCGTAGTAGTGCAATTAAATTTGCATCACAGTTTGATGCATTCCTGCGCTCAAGATGGGGTGATGAATTAATGAAATTATTAGATGTACCAAAAGAAAACATAGGTTGGTGGAGAGCACCATCTGACAGGAATTCAGGGACAGTGTGTTTTTGTAATGCTCAAGAATACTGTAGTGAAGAAGAAGACGCCACAAACTTGGATTGCTGGCTGCCTCGTAATCACCCTAGACAAGAACCATATCACAAAGACAACCGGAAACTTAACTTTTACAGAAAACTTGAAGAATCTGGTACACATATCTATAAATGGGATTTATATGATATATCAATGGGTCCTATTGTTGCTCCAGTGTATCATGAAATAGATATTATAAAACTAATGCCATCCTATGATGATAAAAGACACATGGGAATCGCTCCGTGGTACGTATCTTGGAATATTGCATTTGGGTATCAATTGTTTTTAAATCACTTACAAAATCATTATGAGTTGAAAACCATTCAAGATAAAAATGATGACACTAGGAAACAAAAATGGGTTTCTGATTTAAAGCAAGCAATTAGCACTCTCAAATTAACAACACAAATGGAATTTGCTCCAAAGCCAATAACTGAGTCTATGTTTCAAAAATATGAATTCCTGACTAAATCTCTAATCCTTGTCAAGTTACCTTGGCAACCTGTCTTACTTCAACAGTGGCTATCAGTAGCTCTTGTTGAAATCATGAAATTCGAAACAGAATCACTGGAATTGCGTCATTGGCCGATACCTCAAGAAATAGAACGGTGTGTATGTGAAATCATGGCCTTTATAGCAGATGCCAAGCAACGAATTTTACTTGCTTTGTGCTTACAAATGCAACAAAGTATTACATTCCCAAAACTGAGTGATGGATTTCCTAAAATGCTCATGGAGACTTGTATTCTACAGGTCGTACCTGCTTTGAAGTACTTAACAAAGGGAAAAGGACAACGTGCTATTCAGGATTTAAAAGCCATTGCATTTTCTGAGGCTCGTAGTAACAATTCAGAAATATTTAAAAACTCTGTATACATACCAGGTTCAGCTTACACTATAGATATTGATATGTCAAGGTTTTACACTAAACATCACTGGCATATACAAAACTGGCTTGGAAAACATTTGGATGAACCAATACCATTCCAGTATACATTAGATAACTTCAATCTTCAGAAATATATAACAGAAAATCCTTTGATTACTCATGGCATACCAGTTCCAGAGCCAAGAGATTCTGGGGATCATACCTCTCAGCCATATACTCCAGAAGAAGAGAAACTCAAAAAATACTTTGGAACAACTGACTTCAAAAGTAAACCAACAGAAAGAATTGTTCAGACATTTTCTCTTATAAGAGACTACACGTTCATGACAAGCTTATTTCCAGCTTCGGATTGGGAAGTATTTATGGCAAAGGCTCTGACTGATGTTGCTCGAGCTATAGACTTTACTGATGATAATCAAAGTATGCCCTTGATTGCACAGTTAGCTTTGTATAGTATGCTTCATGATAATTTAGCTGCAGCGATGCATGGTATTGATGAAAAACGTTCTCCTTTAGCTTGCCTGGTTCGAATGAGTGGTGAGCTCATAGAAAGAGAACAAAGAGTACGTGCAGGTAACATAATAGCTCAGATGCTTCAGAAGTGTCCAATGCTTCAGCCAGATGTAGAAAAGCCTAGAAAAGTTGAGAAAATATTAAAAGAACTTAGAGAATATCAACAAGAAAAGAAAAAGTTTGCAGTACCACATAATAGTGCATACTGGTTAGATATCAATGAAAGTTGGAAACAAGAAATAAACTTGCTGGAGGAATGTCCATTATATAGTGAGAAAGAATTCTATAATTATATTGGATTTTTCCAAAATAGAATTGGAAGATTGGTAGTTATGGAGCATCGTGTTACTTATGATATTTGGGAGCATGGAGGGAATATATTTCCACTCTCATATGAGGTCCAATACATGCTTCCTCAATATGCAGCACTTGTCTTGTATTTGCCATATGAACTAAATGGCAAAGTAAAAGAGAAGAAAGTATTCAGATATATCAAATTTCTTCATAAACTGATCAGGTTCTATGAAGAAAAATTCTTTGAGTGGATGAAAGACAAGGAGGCAAATAGAAATTCTTCACTACCAATCTATGTATTTGATAGCATAAAAAGAGTGGACAGTTTAATAATTCAAAAATTGCATATTTTTCCTGGTATACTAGAAATAATGAATGCATTTGTAGGTCTTGGTACTGGATATGAAGGTGCTCCTGGATTTCAAGAATTACTTGATTCTCTTAAAGATTGGCCTGCAGCTAAAATCACAGAACGGCGTTGTCTACAAGTAGAGAGCATGGCAATAATGGCTTGGGAGTTGATGTCATTCAATCATTCAGTTTTTCTTCTCAAATTCCTCAAAGAACTCTGGCCACTGCCACCTCCCAAATCTGATTTTGGCAACTCTCTCTTAGAAAAGGCATATTTTGTGAGTAGTGTGATACAAAAATTAAATATCATGCTTGCAGTTCAAGCTGGTTACTTCCCTTTCATTGTTTTCATTGATGAATTTCAAAAATATGTTCATAATGATTATGAATATTTAATAGACAGCATGAGACTTGATATCATATCTAAAGTTGCTCAGAGTGCAGGTCTCATTGATAAGGAGAGAAATTTATCAGAGGAAAGTTTAAATAATAAGATGGAGGAATACTTGACATCAATGACTTCTATGTACACATCAATGTGTATTATACGAGACAGAATGGATGAAGCAAAGCTACATTGTCCTGAGTTTCCAATACCTGATTGTCTGGCAGTTAAGAATGCAGTTGCTCTCTATGCTTCCAACAAAATCAGTACACTCAACAAGATACTTGATTTGCAATCATATATTAATAAGCCACCTATTATTGTTAAGAAGAAAACAAAGAAGAAGGTGGTAACAGAAAATGAAGTCTCTGGGCAGTCTTCTCTACGCAAGTGCAGAAAATGTAACAAGATTCAAAGCAAGAGAAAACAGTTCATCATTTGTGAGAGCTGTGAATCTTGTGATTATCCAGATGTTAACTATTACTGCAGTGATAAGTGTAGAGGTAAGATTTTTTTTTTTTTTATAATATAGGCCTATAGCCTATTTTTTATCAAAATGTAATGCAATTTACTTTAAAAAATTAAAAATCAAATTTACAATACAGTAGACAATAGTAGCAGATAGGTTAGCGCATGTTTAAATTAAAAATTGATCAAATTCAAAGATTTTCTAATTTATATAGTTAATTGGAACTTGATATTAAAGCCATAGACCACATAAAACAACATAGTGCTTTTTAATGACAAAATGGAATCTTCAAAACTTGACAATTTTTAACAGAATGTTAATGTAGCCCCACAAGAGAGCGTGAAAATACTGTAAAGAACTGTATGCAATTTCCGTGACTATTCATGTTTCTGACGTCAGAAACATGCAAAAATTAGTAAAAATTGTACACTCCTCCCGAATAAATCTGACCGGTCGCGTTAAAGTTTCCCCATTCATTTAACATTTGGAGACATGAAAGCTGCATCCAAATTTATTTGGAAGGAGTGTACACCTCTGGACAAAAGTTTCCGAATGGGGCTGCGGCAGCCATTGCTTTTTCTCATGAGCTTGCGTGTTGCCTAAACAAATTGTTCAGAAACTTTTGTCCACTTTTTTTTTTAAAGGATGCAAAGTAAGATTGCAAGCAGGATAATTTAAAAGCTCTTTGTGTAACATAAAAATGTGTATATCTAAAATTTTAAAGAAAAATTATCAAAGTTTGAAATTTAAACAACGTAATGCATACTGTATTTTTAATTTAATACCATGTGTATAAAGATGTATATTGCATAAATTAACATTTCTGTATTTGCTTGTACTTTTAGATGAATGGTGGGCTGAGGAACACATGGCCGAGCACTTGGAGTTTGACTTGGGACTGAGTGATCTGTGTAAGAAATTAGTTGGCAAGTAAGCTATGTACAGCCATACAGTGTGAGCCTTCCTACAACCAGTCAGATACAGCCTGATGAATTGAGTAAAATAAGTATCCTAACTATTTTGTTCTATCATCTTTTGGGCATACAATGAAGCATAAGTATCCCCTTGTCATTAATGCAAATGCCAAAGTACAGGGGATATGGCAAATTAAAGGTGGCTATTTAAATTTATGTTCTACTTTTATTCATGTTTCACTATTAATAAATGTATGTGGCAATATTATGAGTATTATTATTTATAATCTATTTTTAAAAGGTTTGTCATGATGAGTGACCACTACAAATAACCTGTCACACTCTTAGGTCAGGAGTTTGCCCTGCTAGTACCACGCTCCTCCGCTATTCTCTCTTTCTCTCTCCTCTATGAACTTTCTGACAGATTATATTTCTATGTTTCTTTTATAGCATTTTTTGACATGCATAGAACGATACCTCCTGTAATTAGAACATGTTTAGATATCAATTTTAACGTTTTTGACAATATTTTTAAATGCAATTTTCATTAAAATTCAAAAAGTATGCAGGAGGGAGGGAGAGAGAGAGAGACAGACAGAGATTTAAATGGTCACCTTTTATTTGTTGCTAACAGAACATTTGTTTTAGATTTTAAGTACACGTGATTTTGAAAATATAAATTTTACTATTTAAAAATTTGCAATGTTATTCCCGTAAAAAAAAAAAAAAAAAAAAAAAAAAAAACTTACTCATTTATCATTGTAAAAGGTAGGGTCTTACCTGAATTTAACAGGTAACCTGAAGTTGTCCAGTGATTCAGTGAAAGGAATAGTGATATAGTTTATAAATGCAAAAGTCCCAATCAATAGTACAGTATATAGTAATGTTATTACAGTTAGCTATATATATTGACTGTATGTCACAAATGCTCAGAAAGATAAAGTTTTGAATTTCTTAAATTTATGAAATATCTGTTGTTTTTTTACCTTTCTTGAGGTTGCATAAAACCAAAGCTAGGTTTCTTGTTTTGTTTTATTTTGATGTTATATTTCCTTATGGTTTAAAAGTTGTTATAGAAATGTTCAAAAAGTTGAAACCATATAAATATGTAATGATAAGAATTTAAGTAGTTCTGTGTGTTTGTATTACTGTATTATACTGTATATATATATATATATATATATATATATATATATATATATATATATAAAAGTATAGAAAAACAAACAGTAATAAGTAATTAATAGTAACTTTAATATTAAAGACAAGGATAGAAATACCAGCAAGGTACTTACCTAAATACAAGTTCTAAGGAAAGGTTGAGGTCTCCTGTGGCACAGATTTATAGTTATGTTTATATAACTTAGAGCTTTTGTCATCGTAATGACGCTTTCAATCGAAGAGAATTGCTAGCACACATCACAGAGTTGCATATATAATCTCGTACTGTTGTGCTGTGCTCTTGGTGGTGTTCCAACCAATTTCAACAACAGCAAAAGAGCACAGCATGACAGATACAAGACCATTACGCGACTCTGTGAGGTGCTCTTGAAAAATTCTTCTTTATTGATTGAAAATGTCATTACGATGAAGAAAGCTGTCAGTTATATAAGCATAACTATAACTGGTGTACCTGGTCAGACCGCAACGTCTCCATAGAACTTCTACTGGGGTTAGGCCCTTAATTGCTGGTATTTATACCCTTTCCTTTAATATTAATTTAACTGCAATGAATTTTTATGTAAATTGATAAATAGTAAGTTTGTTCATTATTTTTGCAATCACACACAATAATTGTGTGTGTGTGTGGGGGGGGGGGGGGGATTCATTTTTAATTTATATGTCCATGTAAATAATATGTCCTTTTAAACATCACACTAAATAGTTTAAATTGTTTTATTGTTATAGACTATAAGAGAGATATACTGTGAGGAAAATAAACCATCACCGAGGTAAGATAAATTAATAAAAAATAAATTAATAAATAAAGGATTGGAGAAACTAGCTAGGGTCTGTGTTTATACTTTATAATCTCTGTGAGCAGGTGCATGATTTTCTCCAAACTATATGGGACTCTTTTTTCAATTGTAAAACCTTGATAGTTTTTCCAATCCTTTTTGTTTCAAATTATATCATATACTTATTTCCAGATTTGATAATAAAAATACATCAATATATAGATTTTAAAAATTGGGTCGTTTGAGATTTGAGAGCATTAAATCGGGCAGGAACACTGCGTGAGAAAGAACATATTTTCTAACCCAGGCCAAAATTAGACAGTATAGGAAGGTATGCTTACTTTATAGTCGCAGTCATATTAATACGAGCACAGGGCTGGATTTGCCACAAAAGATGGATGGGTATTTGCAAACTGGCCTCATGTTTGTTTGTTTTTGCCTCTCGTGGCAAAAAATTGGCCTCTTAAACATTTCAATTATAGTCCCTTTTCTGACAAGTAGTCACACTTGTGGCAATAAGCTTTAAGTGGACCTGAGCTCCCCAAATCCTCAGTTTTAGTAACCCTTGTGTAAAAGCCTCTAGTACTCGTTATGCCATATACATATGTTTAATTTTGGCGTTTGGTTAGAAATGATAACCTCTTCCCTGTCAGCTTAATGCTCACTCTTCCATTCACTATTTATTTATTAAATTTTTTAAGTTATTACATTTTCGGACAATATCATATAAAAATGTGTGTGTGTATTTTACCTTTAGAATATAAAAAAACAAACTATATTAGTGTATTATCAAGCTTATTAATTAACAATCTGATAAAATTGTAAATATATAAAATTTAATAGATTTTGCTTAATATAGTTTGTCACCCACAATTTTTATAATCAGTGATATCGACTAATGTGCTCTTCATAACATTTATTTACTATTGTATGTATTGTATTGTAGTGTTGATACAATTGACTAATTTTGTTTTCATAATCACAGGTTTTATGTTATTTTTTTAATATATATTTTTCTTATAATATTTCCAATTTGTCTCCTGGAAAAAAAAGTATATTGATCGATTTGCTCAAAAAAGTATTTGTTATTATATATAACTATATGTGATCTTATTTCGTATGTATATAGTAATTATTTTTCACTATTGAATTTTGGTGATGATCAATGTAATTCTATAATATATGTATATATATATATATATATATATATATATATATATATATATATATATATATATATATATATATATATATATATATATATATATATATATATATATATATATATATATATATATTGGATATGATATCTGTATATGATATATTAATTTGTAAAAATTGTGTATTATTATTTCTCGCTGCAGCTTATAAAATAAATTTAAAATAAGTGTCAATACCTAATTTACCAACGCCTTTTATTGTTATTTTCAAAATCACTACTTTTTAAGAATTTATAAATAAAAATAAATAAATATTATAATAATAATTTATAATTATAAATAATAGGCTAACCATATTAATTTTATTTTAAAACAAATAGGGGGGGGGGGGGGAGGGGAGCACAATTTTAGTTCTGTTTTTATTTTGGTGGCTTCACTGACCATGCATCGAAACACGCTCGATTAGTCAGCTGTTCAAATTTAACAATTTTTAGGGTTAGGTTTATACCATAGAGTTATTATAATCTCTTTGGTTTATACATATGGTTTATAGGTGCTGCGTAAAATTTTACTTTTTAATAGTTCAACGTATTCACAATACAATTAAAATAATAATTTAATAAAATTTAGAAGCATGGGTAAAATATCAAGAAATCGAAAGAAATACCACACATCAGCGAAGACACCATGCCAAGCATCCAAGAACGATGGCCCGCCGAGTCCTCAAGCAGAAAAAGATGAATGGAATAGCGGATTGTCACTCAATTTTACACTTCCCATGGACTTATTTTCTGGTGTGAATATCACAGGAGATGATCTGAATCAGCAGCTAGATGTACGATCTGTAGCTGATGATACAAGGAGCCTTGTGTCCAAGAAAAGTTTCAAGAGTGATAGACCATACAATAAAAAGGAAAAACGTCAATTACGCCATGAAGCTTTCTTGATGAGTAAGTTAATTTATTTACATATTGTAATGTATGCTGCATAATTATGGCTCATATCATAAATATTTCATCTTATAGAGGAGAGAGCTGACTGAATATTATTTATACATTCATATATTATGTATTTTATATGACACTGACAAGTAAGGGTCCCGACATGTATGATACATATACATATACGGCCAAATCACTTTAAACTTTCAGGGATGGTGTCATTTGGTCCAAATGCCTGGAAGAAAATTTATAGCGGCAGAACCAAACTTTTACGGCTTTTACGGGACATTGAATTTTGCCGTAAAATATGGTAAATATACTAGTTATCGGCAGCTTAAGGGTCTTAAGGTTGAAATTCCTATAGTATTGTTGAGAAAAGCAGCCATACCGACACTGCCGCAGTTATCGGCACCCCCCATTTCGGCAGTTTATCTCGGCCCCCTTAGTGATAAAATAGTTTGTAGGTAGTGGTATGGAAACTAGAAGACATTCTAAGATGGTTGGTACTAGTTAGAATCTCGTAAATACTTTCGCCGTAAAAAGAGCCTGCCGATAACTGCGGCCTGCCGATAACTAGTACAATTACCATACATATGTGTTTAAGGACGTAAAAAATTATTTTCACAGGATAGTCTATATAGAGTCAAATTGTATGTAAAAAGTGACGCTCTTTTCGAAAATGATCATTGAAGGATATAATATGTGTATGAATGATGGTCCCATCTCATGATTTTTACGTTTTTGATGAAAATGTTTGAGACCTGGAGCCCTTTAAGGAAAATAACCCATTTTGGTTAGGTTGATGATATAATATTAAGGGATAGAGGAAACCAGCAAGGACCTTACCATAGTGAAGAGAGTCCTTTATGTAGTTCAACCAAAATCTTACTCGCAGGGACAAAAAAAAAAAAAAAAAAAAAAAAAACGTTAATCTTGTTGCGAACAAAATGTCTATCTCATATTTTGTTAGCGTAAGCAAAAGGTCTATCTCGTTCGCGAACGTTATTGAGATGGCGCTCGAGATAGACCTTTTGCTTATGCTGACAAAAAAACGAGATATACCTTTTGCTCACGCTGACAAAATATGAGATAGACATTTTGTTCACAACAAGATCGATGTTGAATACTGTAGCTTTCAGCACTAAACTCCAAGAGAAAACAGAGTATGTGCGTGTGCATTCTTCAGCTTACAAACTCAAGAGAGAAATTATGAATGAGTGATTCATAAGGCATTGTAACGATCATATTTTTCCTAGTTCCGAGTCTGTAAGGACTGGAGTCAAAGGCACACGCACCTACACTTCCCCCGAATAAATCTGACTGCAGCGTTCATGTCTCCAAATGTTAAATATATGAGGAAACTTAAACGCGACCTGTCAGATTTATTCGGGGGGAGTGTACATATTTCGTTTTCTCTTGGAGTTTATATGTAGTGTCAAAAGCTATCCAATTTTTTTTTTTTTTTTTTTTTTTTTTTTTTTTTTTTGTTACCTTTGTGCTAGCAAGACTTTTTGTCCATTAACTATCATAGGAGGACTCTCTTCACTATATGGCAATAAAGGTATTTTTGCTGCTTAAATAATTATATTTGCTTGCAATACGAAGTTATATAATGATAGGATTGGTACATATATGTATCAGAATTATCAGAAATCATTTCTGGATAGTGAGAGTGTAGCTAAATATCCAGAAATGATTTCTGATAATTCTGATACATATATGTACCTATCCTATCATTATATAACTTCGTATTGCAAGCAAATATAATTATTTAAGCAGCAAAAATACCTTTATTGCCATATAGTGAAGAGAGTCCTCCTATGATAGTTAATGGACAAAAAGTCTTGCTAGCACAAAGGTAACAAAACAAAACAAAACAAAAAAAAAAAAAAAAATTGGATAGCTTTTGACACTACATATAAACTTCAAGAGAAAACAAAATATGTACACTCCCCCCGAATAAATCTGACCGGTCGCGTTAAAGTTTCCTCATATATTTAACATTTGGAGACATGAACGCTGCAGTCAGATTTATTCGGGGGAAGTGTAGGTGCGTGTGCCTTTGACTCCAGTCCTTACAGACTCGGAACTAGGAAAAATATGATCGTTACAATGCCTTATGAATCACTCATTCATAATTTCTCTCTTGAGTTTGTAAGCTGAAGAATGCACACACACATACTCTGTTTTCTCTTGGAGTTTAGTGCTGAAAGCTACAGTATTCAATATCGAACTTGTTGCGAACAAAATGTCTATCTCATATTTTGTCAGCGTGAGCAAAAGGTATATCTTGTTTTTTTTGTCAGCGTAAGCAAAAGGTCTATCTCGAGCGCCATTTCAATAACGTTCACGAACGAGATAGACCTTTTGCTTACGCTGACAAAATATGAGATAGACATTTTGTTCGCAACAAGATCAACGTTTTTTTTTTTTTTTTTTTTTTTTTTTTTTTTTTTTTTTTTTTTTTGTCCCTACGAGTAAGATTTTGGTTGAACTACATAAAGGACTCTCTTCACTATGGTAAGGCCCTTGCTGGTTTCCTCTATCCCTTAATATTATATCATCAACCTAACCACAATGGGTTATTTTCCTTAAAGGGCTCCAGGTCTCAAACATTTTAATCAAAAACGTAAAAATCATGAGATGGGACCATCATTTATACACATATTATAATATATCCTTCAACCCTTCTGTAGCCTCACAAACTGGGGCTGAAAAACTGTAAAGTAGGCAACCTTGGGAATTCATGACGTCAACAATTCCGGGTCTACAATAGAAATTGAAGTGCGGGTTGCCTACTTTACAAGTTTTCTTCCCAGTTTGCGAGAGTACTGAAGGGTTAAGGCACAAAATATGTGTATTTATAAAAGTCCTGTCTCGTGATTTATCATTGAGAGGAAATTTGTTTTTGAGGCCAGGGGCCCTTTAAAGGCGTAAAACACCTTGAACAAAAAAAAAAAAAAAAAGTGTAATACCTAACAAACCTGTATCCTAACAAACCTGAAAATCAATGTTGATTTGGCCAGAGTCATTGATTTCTAATTGATTTTCCGTTCACAAAATGAAGCGAGCGGGCACTGACGTCACAGCTTGCTTGTTTTATACGCGTGTGAACCAGGCGAGCTGTAATGTCGATCAGTGCCTGCTCACGCCATATTGAGAATGGAAAATAAATCAGAAATCAATGACTCCGGCCAAATCAACTTTGATTTTCAGGTTTGTTAGGATATTACACAACTTTCTGGTTCAGGGTGTTCTACGCCTTTAATTTTGCGTATGTAATATGGTACAGCATTTGTGTACTCTGTACATACAGTATGTATCAATGTTAATGTGTTCCATACAATTTAAATTTTGTACTGATACCGGTACTCTATTTTTCGTTTCCACCAATTAAATCAATTTAATAAAAAATCTTATAAAAAAAATGCTTTATAATATGTACAGCTCTGGACTCTGGACAAAAGTTCCCAAACGGGGCATCATTCTGGGTTTTCTCATAAAAATAGCAAAGTGTGGTTGCGAGATGCCAATACAAATTGTCCGGAAACTTTTGTCCAGAGGTGTGCATATAGTAAGTAAACTCAAATAATTTATTTATATGGGATGAATTACAAAAATAAAAAAGAAAATTGTTCACAGAACTGAATGCAGCACGAGATGCTGCAATTGAGGTAAAGGCCAGAAAGAAACGCCAGAAGACTGTAGTAGTTGGGGATATGCAACCACTTGCAGATGCTCTGCCTGAAATATCTGCACGAGTCGTTAAAACTCAACCTGCAAAAGTACGAAGTACACCAAAATTAAAGAAGAGACAACAGATGATGTATGTATAATAATATGTATCTGATTATATATGTAATCCAGCAAAGTTAGTGTAGAGGCAATCCCTGCATGTTGTATGATAGTATGTTATATTTATGCTGTCTTGAGTTGAATTCATATTATGTTACTGTACTGGCTTATCATTAAAATAAAATCGAATTTGAGAGTTTAAGCTGTGTTTATCCTTATGTATATTATGGACTTTGAAGTAGACAATAGAAATTAGCAGTACGTCTGTAATAGACAAGAGTATGCATGCCTTTAATATGTCAGTCTTTTCAGACTTGCAGAGAAACTATGTATATTATTTTGTAATTTTACATAATCATTAGTCTTACTCATTATATAGCTCTGTTTGTATACTCTATTATTATGAATAATTTACACTGTATATTGATGCTTTTGCATCAAAAGCGAGCATCTGCACCTGATACATACTTTTCCAGTTTTGGGACGAGCCAAGCATCTACACTTTCAGTTACGTTAATGGCTGCTAGCCCAGTTACAGCACTGCTCAGAAATTGTAAATAGTCGTTTTGTCACAAAACTGGAAAGTATAATTGCTCTCTTTTGACAAGGAAACATCAATATATATATTTTTTTTATTGTACCCCTAATGAAAAAAAAATGCAATAAATTATATCTGACATTGTTTCAGATTGGATGATATAGCTTGGATGACTGAAGCAATGCAGAAACAAAAATCCAAGACGTCATTATAAAAATAAATTAAAAAAATTCCATATTATTATGAACTTTTATCTGTTTTAAAACTTATCTTGAATATCTTCAAGTTAAATGAATAAGAACACAAACATACTGAATCCATAGGTAACTGGTATCTACATTTTTCTAATTCAATTTGTTTGTTATATAAACTCCCCAGACTGTTGAATACATATTTGATTGCATACATTTTTTTTTTCTATCAAACCTCTAGGCAAGGTACAACTTATGCTAGTTATTTACATATTTACATTGCATTTATACTAAATTTACACTCCCGAGACTTCCAAAACCCTATCATAAGATTCGCGGGTTCTTCCATGGCGGGTCGGCCATGGCCTGGCAAATTCTTCTCGGCATTCGCCTTTACATACCGAGGAAACCATGGAAACCTCGGTCAGGAAGTCGGCAGAGGAATATTCTGAGATATCCCTTCCACCTCCCGAATGCACTGTGTATTTCCGGTGGCCAAAGCTTACTGATAAACTTTGCCTCTGCCGGGAATTGAACCCGTGACCCCTCGCGGACGAGTCAGACACGCATCCACTAGACCACAGTGCTCGGTCATTTTAAAAGCCATTATAAATGTTTGTACACATTCATTGCTCCATGCATAAAGAGGCCAAGGTAATGGTCTACAGTGTGAAGCACCACCCCACCTATATGAGGTGCAGCAGCCACACAGCAATTTTGACTCCTCCCCAGGTGGTGCACTGTGCCGCGCACCATAGAGCTGCTGCAAATATGATATGTGTGGCACTGCATTGGCTCTGCTCGATTGGTGAGCACCTGAGACCTTAGTAGATATTTATCACGGGCTAATTTTTTAGGAGATGTTGTGCACCGTAGACCATTGCCCAGAATATAATAATAATATATATATATTATATTTATTGTGGTCTAGTGGATGCGTGTCTGACTCGTCCGCGAGGGGTCACAGGTTCGATTCCCGGCAGAGGCAAAGTTTATCAATAAGCTTTGTCCACCGGAATTACACAGTGCATTCGGGAGGTGGAAGGGATATCTCAGGATATTCCTCTACCGACTTCCTGACCGAGGTTTCCATGGTTTCCTCGGTATGTAAAGGCGAATGCCGGGAAGAAATTGCCAGGCCATGGCCGACCCGCCATGGAAGAACCCGCGAATCTTATGATAGGGTTTTGGAAGTCTCGGGAGTGTAAATTTAGTATAAAGGCAATGTAAATATGTAAATAAATAGCATAAGTTGTACCTCGCCTAAAGGTTTGATAGAAAAAAAAAATATTTATTATAATTATATATAATAATAATACCTAAGTAATGCTGTTTTCACTTTCTGAGGAGAATAACTTTTTATATAATTGATGGATAAAAACTAAAAACTTATTTTCTGCTTTTACTGCCCTTTCCCATATTTTGTATTGTAAAGGTGTACTCTATACTCCTGTGTACTCCATGCCTATAAATAAAACCTTTTCCTTAGTTGTCTTTTTTTTATTATTAAAATTAAAATCAATTTATAATACAATACACCCTGATTTTAGATCATCATATGGCTATTAGTATTTATTTTAGTTTTCGTACTAACTTTTTAATTATTATTATGCACCTATTTATATTTATTAACTCCTATATTATAAAATAATTTAACAACACCTGAATACCATTCGACCTAGACTCTTCGATAGGAAAAGAGCAGGGACCCAGGCAGGGACGCAGGGTGCGCAGGGATTTTATCAAAAGCGTGCTCAAATTTAGCGCTTTATGAAATTTCTCGTGTTTATTTCTATAGATGTCGCCACTGTATGGACAGCTTCTGACGCAAAAAATTATTTTCCGTCGGTGAATTAAATCATCTGTTATCATAACGTGCGTAGGCAAGAATAAATGAAAGATTTGATAATTTATAATTGCTTAAATATTTTATAAGTTAACTTATTAATACCATAACTTCAGTTAGTGTCGATGTTTGCAATTTTGACCTAGCCAACTCCCGATAAGAGAAGGTAAATTGAGGTCTTACTTTAGGAAAGCCATTTGTCGGTCTGCGTTTTGACTTGTCATGAAATCATTATTTAAATGATTAAATTCGTATATTTAGGCTAAATATTTTTATTTCTTATTATAGAATGACTACCTTAGAAATAACAGTGAAGACTTTGGACTCTCAGAATCATAAATTTGATGTTGGTGATGAAGTAAGTTGATCGAAAAGGCTGAGGCTTTGCAAGGGGTGTACATGCATAATTTTTTCATGTATTTTTATCATACGAGTTAGACTCATTTTTTTTTTTTTTTTTAATTGCGACCTGCTTAATAATAAAATGTTCATCTCATGTACGCATACTTCTTAGTTATTATTTGAGATAAAAAGATTTATAATTTGTTTTTGTTACAGCTCACAGTAAAGCAATTCAAGGAGAAAATTGCAGAAACAGTCTCTGTTTCTGCTGAAGCCCAACGACTAATTTATTGTGGACGTGTTCTTCAGGACGATAAAAAGCTCAGCGAGTATGGTAAGAATGAAAATAATTATTTTTACTATCTTTTATGAATCTGACTATTTGAAATAGCCTTATATTACATGTGTAAATGTAACTTATATTCCTTTTTTTATGTAATTAATTTTACTGGTATTATGTATTTCTACATTATGACATAATATATAAATCTGATATTAATGATATTTCTCAGGTCTGGACAAGAAAGTTGTTCACTTGGTACAGAAGTTGCCCCCCTCACAGCGCCCTCAGAGCTCTGGAGGTGGTACCTCAAGCTCTCGCACAGGGGCAGGAAGTTCAGGAACTAGGAGGGTTGGAGGTGGAGGGGGTGGAAGTCACCCCAGAGATTCTGGTACCAGTAGCATGTATTTAGGCGCTTTAGCCTTTCCATCGGACATCTTTTCAGTGCAAGGTATGCATATTTTACATTTATATTAATAATAGGGTTTTGGTCACATATTGCATTGCATCGCATTTGTTAAAATATACAAACCCTAGTAAAATGTGGATTCATCGGTATGGTACTAGTTATTGACAGATTGGGATTTTCTTTTCGCCCAATTCTACATAAAAACTGCTGAACTTAAAAAAGAAGAAAAAGAAAGAAAGAAAGAAAAAAAAAAAAAACTTTAAACATCCTAATGCCTGCGATCTGCTGTTAACTAGTATTTAAATGTAGGTAATTTTCAGAAAAAAAATAATAAAAAACAAATTAATTTACTAATGTTTCCTTCTTTATTCAATCACATAATTTTAGGCACTTTGATGTACAGCTCTGGCCAAAAGTTCCTGAACAATTTGCATAAGCAACCACGCTGTTATCTTTATGAGAAAATGCAGTGACCGCCGCTGCCCCGTTCAGGAACTTTTGTCCAGAGGTGTACATACAGTATGATTTCAATGCATTGTTTCAAAGAACACTAGAATTTCCCACGTATTCTAGCCCCATAAGAAAATTCTATACTTTTTTTCATTGTTGAGAGGTCACGATTGCCATTTAAATACATGTTATTTCAGTGAGGTTTTCAACAATACAGAAATAATTTGTTCAGAATACTTACAAGTAAGGCTCCCGACATGTATACGGCCAAATCGCCTCAAACTTTCAGGGATGGTGTCATTTTGGTCCAAATGCATGGAAAAAAATTTGTAGCGGCAGAACCAAACTTTTACGGCTTTTACGGGCCATTGAAATTTGCCGTAAAATACATGTGTTTAAATGGGACGTAAAAAATTATTTTCACAGGACAGTGTCTGTGGAGTCAAATTATATGTAAAAAGTGACGCTGTTTCCGAATAATCGGGCATCGCATCAGCGTAAAACTTGTCTCGGGGCCCTGTTTAAGGCCCCTGGGGGACAAAATTTTGAGTTTAGAAAATTAAAACTAATTTTATTGTAATCAGCACACATTTTTACATAAGTTCAGAAATTTTCCTTTGATTTCATCAATTAGTCTGTATTTTCCCTATTTACTCCCATGTTATTTCTTGCCTAGCGGCTGTAAAATACATACTTTTCGGCTTCCCGAGCCCTCTACGACCCAAGATCTGCATCAAAACCCAACCTAATATACATCAATCGATTGGAAATTTAATTTACTATACTAAAAAGTTCATGATGAGGTGATATAAAATTTTTTTTAATTTATGGAGCGGTATGAAGAGCAAAAAGTTGGGTAGAGGTAAACTTTGGGGCCCCTGGGGCCCCTAATTTTTGAATTTACGATTTTTTAAACCTGATATTCGGAAACAGCGTCACTTTTTACATATAATTTGACTCCACAGACACTGTCCTGTGAAAATAATTTTTTACGTCCCATTTAAACACATGTATTTTACGGCAAATTTCAATGGCCCGTAAAAGCCGTAAAAGTTTGGTTCTGCCGCTACAAATTTTTTTCCATGCATTTGGACCAAAATGACACCATCCCTGAAAGTTTGAGGAGATTTGGCCGTATACATGTCGGGAGCCTTACTTGTTAGTATATAGGGACTTTATATTGTTGTTTCATCAGGTACCCAAGAGATGATACAGAGTGCTGCCCAGTCTCGACTGAGTGTGGTTCGTAACATGCTACAAAGTGCACAGAACTGTGTTGCTACTCTAGAGGATCCAAATGCATCCCCTGCTGCTCCTCCTGCTCCCCCACCCTCAGCTACAGCAGCCACAGAAACAGATAATGATCCTTTCAGAGTCATCAAGTAAGTTGCCATTTAACTTATTGTTCCTTTACACTGTATATTTTAGCAATACACAACTTTTTAACTACAGTAATTATGATTCTGATACTGCTGCATGTAAATTTATTTGCTGGATTTATTCCATTAAAACCCACAAATTATAAGCCTATTATTATTAGTAAGCAATTAAATAATTATTAAATTTCAGTCGTATGATGGAGGGTGGCAATGAGGTTGAAGGCACATTCACGACATCTGTGCCACTGTTGGGCAACTTACATCAACATGCACATGAGGCAGCTGCTGATGCTATGGCAGGCGCTGTGTCAGCTGCAGTGGCTGGTGCTCTTTCTGCCATTGTCTCAGCTGTGGGAACAACCATCACCTCTTCACATAACATCCATGTCATGCAAGAGGCTGGCCCTGCTGACCCACAGCCCTCACAACAGCAAGGTAACAATCAGATTTGTTTCACAGTAACTTTTTCATCATCATCTATTCATTTTACCTCGTGTCAAAAACTTTTATCTGAAGTATAATCGTACAAAATATTTATATTTAAAAGTTGGCAGTTAAAATAAAAAGTGCTTCATTTTTGCTCTTTGTAATGTAAATGCTATTTTTCTCATGTTAGGTGCAGGTTCCAGTGATGCTGGTAGGAATGGTGAACCAGCATCAGCAGCATCAGGTTCTGATGAAACGTCATCTCCTGGTGGATCAGCTCAGGCCTCTGGCTCTCGCGCCTCTCCGCCTGCAGAAAACAATGGCTCTTCACAAGCCAGACAGGGGTGAGTCTATTTACTCCTTTAGTGCTCAATAAAATTGTGTAAAAAAATTACAATCTTTGTATTTTTACAGAGCTCTACGTACAAGCTCCATGGCAGAAGCATTGGACGAAGTGATGGCGATTCAGGACCGATTACGTCCTTTCATGCAGCGTACAGTGCAGCTGCTCAGAGATGACCCTACATTGCAAGCTGCTGTGAGTATTTTATCTCCTATTTAAGATTTATAATTAAAAGATAGATAGAAACACATAAAAAAGAGAGGATGAAAGAGATTTTTGGGGAATGGGAGATAATGAGCTTTGTTAGTCAGGGACCCGGAAAAAGAGAGAGAAAAAAATATTCAAACCCAGGCCGAAATATGACACATAGTGCATCGTATGCACGGGTATGAACTATATATAGCAGCTCGTAAAAGCAAATAGAGATTAGTTAATTAATTAGAGGGTTTTTTGGCTTACAAAAGCAAATTAATTAGCAAAAACGTCACACCAAAATACTTGGCGCGACTCTCTCTAACCATGGACAACGCTGTTTCGGCCTGCTGGGCCTCATCAGCATGGTGAGGAGAGAGAAGCAGTGATCTACCAGAGAGTAGCCCTGGTCAGAGATCGACTGCTGGAGTAGCATAGACTGCGCGGCCTTATATACCCGCAGTCTCGGTGGACGCTTAGCTTCCACCGCGGATTGGTTGCCACTCCGAGGCGCGCCAAGTATTCGAAATGCAACGAATATACCAAAAAACAAACTTTATGTAAGCCAGGGAGTAGAAAAATAGAAAGATAGCGGGATAAAATAGAGGGTAAAGATGGACAACACATAAGAGAGGAAAAGGAAAAAATAATCGACATTGCGATAGATATAAATATATTAGGAAAAAAATCGACTTTGCGATATAGGTTGATAATTAAAAGATAGATAGAAACACATAAAAAAGAGAGGATGAAAGAGATTTTTGGGGAATGGGAGATAATGAGCTTTGTTAGTCAGGGACCCGGAAAAAGAGAGAGAAAAAAATATTCAAACCCAGGCCGAAATATGACACATAGTGCATCGTATGCACGGGTATGAACTATATATAGCAGCTCGTAAAAGCTGTATATAAGGGTATATAAGGCCGCGCAGTCTATGCTACTCCAGCAGTCGATCTCTGACCAGGGCTACTCTCTGGTAGACCACTGCTTCTCTCTCCTCACCATGCTGATGAGGCCCAGCAGGCCGAAACAGCGTTGTCCATGGTTAGAGAGAGTCGCGCCAAGTATTTTGGTGTGACGTTTTTGCTAATTAATTTGCTTTTGTAAGCCAAAAAACCCTCTAATTAATTAACTAATCTCTATTTGCTTTTACGAGCTGCTATATATAGTTCATACCTGTGCATACGATGCACTATGTGTCATATTTCGGCCTGGGTTTGAATATTTTTTTCTCTCTCTTTTTCCGGGTCCCTGACTAACAAAGCTCATTATCTCCCATTCCCCAAAAATCTCTTTCATCCTCTCTTTTTTATGTGTTTCTATCTATCTTTTAATTATCAACCTATATCGCAAAGTCGATTTTTTTCCTAATATATTTATATTTAAGATTTATGTGTACTTTAAAATTTTACTTGACATCAATGGGGGGAAAAAAAGGTAACAATCTTGCTTGCCTTTAGTTTTGATGTATGATTAAAGGCATAGAACACCTGGAACAAAACATGTCTAATATCCTAACGTACCTAAAAATCAAAGTTAATTTGTCTGGAGTTATTAATTTCTAATTTATTTTCCATTTACGAAATGTCAGCTGCGCTGCGGGTTTATGACGTCACAGCTCCCGTTTCCGCATGAGTAGACCAGTGAGCTGTGATGTCACAAATCCGCAGCTGCCATTTTGTAAATGGAAAATAAAATAGAAATCAATGCCTCCGACCAAATTAACATTGACATATAGGTATTTTAGGCATATTATACATGTTTTTCATTCAAGGTGTTCTACGCCTTTAAATTGTAGCTGAAATATACTGAATTTTATTTTTAAACCAGTTTTATTGTTTAATTTATTTTGTGGAATAATTATTAAATGTAATCTGATTTACAGAGTCCAGAGCTGCAAGAGGCTCAGCGTGTGTTCAACCTGGTATCAGAGACAATGCATCTGCTTAGCCATGCTTACCATAGTCTCTCTGACCTGAGTGTGTCTCTCACCAGACCTCCCCCTCGCTCTGTGGGAGTGCGCTCTCTTGTACTACAGCCCACAGCTGTGCTGCAAACAGGAATTCCAATTCAGGTAAGCATCCATTTATTTAAATTACTATTAGTTCCCATTAGCAAAGTTAGTAGTACTGAGTACTGCAGTTATTGTTTATAATTTATTCATTCATAATTGTAAGTTAATTTGAGGAAAACCTTTGTTAGTGTTTCATTGAAGTTCACATTGCTGTGGTATAACACACAATTTTGTTATTTTTCATCTAGTAAAATTTAATTAAATTACCAAAGTAATGAAATTAAATTGGTGTAATTCAGGATCATGGGTATTAAACCTTTTTAAGTAGGTACAGCACAAGATGTATATATAGAAGGTGGTATAATTTGCCCTTTTATTGTCGTTAGAATTCGGTTTCCTTAGTAAAACTTTGAATTTTGACATACGTCATACAAGGTGATTGTAAACAGACCCACGTGGTCTCTCGGGTACAGTGCATTATGTACCTGGAAGTGGAGGAGGGACAAGAAATTTCCCCTGTTTTGGTGCGTTAAATTTCCCCTCTTGTTTTGATGCACCTTGTGTGACATTTCATACCTGGTGCTACTTGGTGGCACCTTCTATATATCGTCGCCCCAGAATATAAATGTGAAATACTAAACCACTAGGTTTTTATGCAATTTTAGACCTTATGCTACATGTACATAAGGTCTAAAATGGCATTAAAACCTAGTGGTTTATTTCACATTTATATTCTGGGGCGACGATATGTACATCTTGGTACAGCAATTAAAAAAAAATCGATTGACTAATAAAGGAACAACTGTTTTGATGCCAACTTTAACCAATTTCACTTACATCCGCTTCCGTTGCGACTTGTTGCACATGCGCAGTAAATCGAAATGGAAGCGGATGTGAGCAAAATTGCTTAAAGTCATCCTCCAAACAGTTGTTACTTTATCAGTTAATACTAATAGTATTTTTCTTTTCGTATTATTACATAATATTCAGGTGTATTTTTTTGCTATTTTACAACTTTTATCTCTTATGTTTACTCCCATCTAAATTGTCAAGTCATATTTTTTTTTCTTTACTGTAAGATAGGAGGGGGGAAAAAGCTGCATAAACTAAATAAATAAATACTGTAACTATCTTAATTGAAATATTAATTATTGATTGAATGTGTTAGGTTAAATAACTTTTAACATTTACCTTCTCTCTTAAATTAAGCTTTATAAGTAATATTCGCAACATTTTATAATTTCATACTTTACTGATAATAGAGTAGAGCTTGTTTAACCATGTTTTCTTGCACTGAAAAAAATGCTCATTCCATTTGAATAATTTGTCATTTTAGTAGCAGAAAACAGGGTTTATAAACAGCATTATTGTAGACACAAAAATTTACCACATTGTCTAATTAGCCTATATTAAGGAAAATAAACCATCGCAGTTACGTATAATAAATTTGAAAGAAAGTGATAGGAGAAACCAGCAAGTGCCTTACCATAGTGAAGAAAGTCCCATAGTTCATTGAAAATCTTGCTAGCACAGATATAAAAAACTAACACATTTGAAATATTTTGGCTATAAACTCCAAGAGAGATGGAGTGTGTTATGCCTTTATCAGTCTTTACAGACTCAGATAGTTTCTCTCTGAGTCTGTAAGGACTGATGACAGCATCTCTGTATCTCTCTTGGAGTTTATTGCCAAAATATGTGTTGGGTTTTTATATCTGTGCTAGCAAGATGTTCACCAAACTATGGGAATCTCCTTACTATGTATGGTAAGACATTTGCTAATTAGATAATTGATCAACCATAAAAATTTGTTTCTGATTTTATTTTTATATGTTTTGGACTACAGATTATAAAAAAATATACAGAATATTATAGTAAAAACTTGATTTTATGAAGTTTGATTTTATGTATTTCTCAATATTATGAAGTTATTTTTTTAGGTCCCAACTATTGAGTTACATAGGCGTTTAGATGTTAATAAACTCGATTTTATGAACTGGTCATGTTTTGGGTTCCTTGCGACTTCATAAACTTGAGTTTTTACTGTATAACATTTATAACACTTCATAAACTAAAATAATTACTCAATTACTTGATATAATTTTTTTAAGCATTAAATGACTAAAAAAAATCTCTATTTTGTGCAGTTTGACTGTCACATTTAGTTACAACTACTATAACCATGTTAATTGTATATTATCCGCAGGCCACAGTTATCGGCAGATTTTAGGATTTTTTTTTGTGAATTTAAGCAGAAAGCAGAGGGTTTCTCATAGATTTATCAAAAAAAAAAAAAAAAAAAAAAAAAAAAAAAAAAAAAAAACTGATCTGCCAATAACTAGTAAAATTACCATATTATATTGATGTACGAGGGTGGGATGGAAAGTTCGCGTAGTCGTATAGAAATATTTATATTAGGACAAAACAAAAAACTATCTGTGTATTAGTGATATTTCAATAGACAAACCTCAAAATTTCATATCTCTGTGAAATTTATTAAGTGCAGGGCAGTAACTTATGTGAAGCAACGTCGGGTGCTCCAAGAAATGGCCAAAAATGTGTTGCTGACCAGCATCTAGTACGTGACATGGAAACAGAACAGTGCATGTGAAATTCGTTTTAACATATTGGAAACAATAGGGGACAATGCTTCATCATGTCCTTCAGGTTTCAAATGGGTATCTTAATTTTAGACTAGTTATGCTGACCTTTGAAGTTGACCTCTCAAAAATGGCCAAAATTGGCTCCCACTGAAGATATGATTAAAAAAGTATACAAAATTTTGGTTCAACACCAACGTATGAGATATCAGCAGATAGCTAAGACTTTGGGCTACAACATGAAATGACAAAAAGTTACGCACATACAAAAATTGAGGGTAAAAAAACTATTGGAAAAAAGTGTGCCGCAAATGGGCTATGACGACAAACCTACTTGTGGTACCTATTTTTCCAACATTTTTTTCACCCTTAATTTTTGTATGTGCATAACTTTTTTTCATTTCATGTAATAGCCCAAAGTCTTAGCTATCTGCTGATACCTCATACGTTGGTGTTGAACCAAAATTTTGTATACTTTTTTAATCATATCTTCAGTGGGAGCCAATTTTGGCCATTTTTGAGAGATCAACTTCAAAGGTCAGTATAACCAGTCTAAAATTAAGGTACCCATTTGAAACCTGCAGGACATGATGAAGCATTGTCCCTCATTGTTTCCAATATGTTTAAACAAATTTCACATGCACTGTTCTGTTTCCCTGTCACATACTAGATGCTGGTCAGCTGGTCCATTTTTTGACCATTTTTGGTAAAAACATTAAAGGCGTAGAACACCTTGAACAAAAAAGTTGCGTAATATCCTAACAAACCTGAAAATCAACGTTGATTTGGCCGGAGTCATTGATTTCTAATTTATTTTCCATTCACAAAATGCCACTGCCGGTCACTGACGTCACAGCTCGCCTGGTCCACGCGCAAGTAAACCGGCGAGCTGTGACGTCAGTGACCGGCAGTGGCATTTTGTGAATGGAAAATAAATTAGAAATCAATGACTCCGGCCAAATCAACTTTGATTTTCAGGTTTGTTAGGATATTACGCAACTTTTTTGTTCAAGGTGTTCTACGCCTTTAATAAATAAAAAACGCTCTAAATTAAAAATATTTGACTTGGTACGCCAAATGATCATATGGGACGAATACTGGGTTTCTTATGTAACATCTGAACCAAAGAAACAGTCATGGCAATGGAAACTACCTGTGCTAAACGTAATCAAAGAAAGCTAACTATGGAAAAAATAGGCATTTTGAGGTCCTCCCACAACCACCCCATTATAAATGCATTACGAGATGGGAGAGTGACAAAACCAAGTGCAATAGTCTCAAGGGATACTATGTCGATAATTAAGATCAGTGGTAGGTCCGAATTTTTTTTCTACATATGCGACTACGCAAACTTTCCATCCCACCGTCGTATGTACAGACACTGTAATATAAACATGTGCTCTATTGCTTTATGGTATTACCCTGTATTTCTCGTAATTTCTATAGTGAGTGTCTCGTTATAACATTCATGTTATAACGAGCATCTGTCAGTAACAGAATTAGTAAAATATTGTTCAAAATATTGCCGCTAGATATATATTTTTATCATCATGCATATTACTCAAAAATTTCCGTACACTGATTCTGTACCACTACCGTGATATTCATGCAGCAGCTCACACCCCACAATCCCCCCGATACTTTTTTTTTTTCCTTGGCGTACATATTATTTAAACAATTTCACTACCCTGTGCCTTTTATTTTCTTCTTTTTGTCAGTTATGCAAATGGTATGACCTTGAATGAGTGATGATTTGTTATAATAACCATAACATGACTTTCATTTAATGTGTTGCATTACCGACACGTTATGTAACTCATAATTTCCACATCACTTATCTACATACCTTGATGGACTCCTGTAATAATATGAATAAAATAATATCACCTACTGCCGACTGTATTTTGTAGGCAAAAAAAAAATAATAATAATAATAGTAAAATAATAAATAAATAAAAAGAGTACTCTGTGTAGTGTGTATGCACAAAGCTATTTTTATAGGTACTGCAAAAAAAGTTATATAACTTGCAAATACTTCAAACCAAAAACCAGTTTTTTTTTTTTTTTTTTTTTTTTTTTACTTGTTAAGCATCATGTGACTTAGAGAGAAGTTTTACTATACAGAAAAGTAGTTCAAACTATTTTACTTCAGTAAAAACCAGCTGTTATTTTGTTGTTCTACTAAAAATAAGTCATCTTTTTGTAGTTGCCTGTTGGGGGAGTAGGGAGGGGGAGGTGCAGTTAAGGAAATATTGGTTTTAGCACAAAACATTGTTATATAAACATTTATGTTGACAACTACTTCAGTTGTTGTAAAAGGTGCTAAATGGTGTTTTGAGATGTATGAAAAATACAGTAATTATTTCCGTTTCAGTTGATAAGACTCATTGTCCTGACTGCGCCTTTAGTTCAATAATCTGTAATTTATTATGTGTATTTCATCTGCCGCTAATCTGTTGTTTGAACAATAAAGACTGTTATTTATTTATTATTTATTTAATTAAAATTATCACAAATCGGTAGTAATGATAACAAGTTATATGTTCTGCAGTAAGTTTTTAGTACAGTAATTAATTGTCTGGAAAGAAACAAAAAGTGATGACACTGATGTTTCTTTGTTTTAATCACCTGCAAATGTGACAGAATTAAAAAACGCCTTTTACTTTTCCTATATTTTTTTATTTTATTTATTAAACACAATGCGTGTACAACATACATCTAAACATTCAACTCATAAACATTACATATAATATCAAGATCAAATAACAGCATTATACATGCTGATCGGTGCCCTCGGCATAGTAGGCCATACTTAAATGTCTCCTAGTACATGTGAGGAGATGATACTGATCACATGACATCCCACACAAGGAGCAGATACAATTATTGGTACAAATATGATATTCCTTAGTGTTACAAATTTTTTGATGAAATCGGTATGCAGCGAAGCGGGTGATAATATTACGATTTCTCTGATTTGAGTTTTTCCATGTATCATTTTTAAAAGCTGGTGTATTATAGAATGATAGATTAATATCATCAGTTTTACTTTCTCTAATCTGGACAAACTTAGTATAATTTTCAGTTTCTGGCAGATTAAATTTTAATCTCAGCTCACGTACATATAACTCATCTCCTGAAAGTTCATAAACTAATCTGGATTTTGTATATTTTGAGAGGCACATTGCTCTCTTAAGGAAACAAGATTTTACAGACTCTAATAAGTTGAAATCTGTGATGGTTAGATATGACCAGAAAATCTCTTATTCCGTAAGATGCTACAGGTGATATTTTCAGGTGAAAAAGTTTTATGGCCGTTTTCAGAGATAGCAAGTGTACGTTAGAAATGGTGAAAGATGCTGTGATGGCACTTTTGCTTCTATCTTTTCCTATATAAAACTAATAAATAACTGGAACTTGATGAGAAAGTGTAATGTTAAAGTAATGTTGTGTGATGGGGGTGGGGGTGGGGATGGGTCATAAATACCTTACTAGAATTAAAATATTCTGTCACACAAATGTAATTTTCTGTGTAAAAATAAATGGTTATAAAAATACAAAACAAAATTATGCATGTACCGGTATTAATAAATAAATAAATAATCGTCTTTATTCAAAAAAATGCAAGGAAAAAAAAATTACAAATTTTTGAAAGGGCGAGGTTTAAGCCTGACAATATGTCTGGCCCACTCTTACACCTAACCCCATTACTATATAGGATACTATAGATCAAGAACTGGCCTTCTCCCTTAAAGCTATCAAGGATTACTGATTTTTTTTCCCTTTCAAGTGTAGAAGATAATTTGTTTACCAACAATGTGTTTTGAAAATTGCCCATTAAAAAATGTGCCTCATACCAGCTAGCTAAAGAGTGCTTTTCTTTGATTTTTTGCAGGCACAGATCAATGTTATGGCAAACCGTGTGAGCTCACCAGCTAGGAGCAGTTCTACATCTCCCACATCCCAGGCAAGCGGGCAGGCAACACAGGCCAATGGTCAAGCAACTCCAGCCAGTGGACAGGCAGCACAAGCCAGTGGTCAGCCTGCAGCAACAGCTGCAGCCCCAACAACTACATCAACTCCCAACAGCCAGCCCAGCCAGCACAACCTGCCCAACATGGGTCGACGTCAGTTCCATCTTGGTGGACAAGATGTAGAGCTGATCATGGAGGTTGGTCCTGGAGGGATCACCCTGGAGCACGCTTCATCTGTGCCCATCAGTCCAGCAGCTGCCGCAGCGGCATTAGGAGGCCAACCATGTAAGTTTTCATAAATCAGACTTTTATCATATTTTATTTTTGTTTTAAGTTGGTATTGCATGTCTAGTAAGTTTAATTTGACCCATTCTTTTACTAAACCCTCAGTCTTAATTTTATTCTATAACTTTTATAATCCCATAAACTTTGATTGGAGGGTTATCTTTATTATTCTGGTTTGCTTCAAAACTTGGTATGTCAACATATGAAAGAAAAGTGTTTTTTTCCCATACTCTAGAATTTCTCAATTGATTTGATTCAGTACTGTACATTATTAGTCCAGTACAGTAATTACTTTCTCACTATAAACTTTTATGTAGTATATCCGACCTTTAGTTAAAACGGTGTCCTTTGTCAAAATTTCATGTATTAACTGCATTGTGAAGCAGTCGCTGATCCATGTTCAATGTGATTGTGAAGTCTTTGAAGTCTGTAATTTTTGCCAATTTGAGTAGGTTGATTCAAAAGTAAAGACATTCATCTATTTTTTACTCTTCAAAATAATCAGTACAAACTTTGTGTTAAAAATAAATGAATAAGTGGGTTTTAGTCTCTTTGCATAATAAAATATTTTGTGTGCAGTACCTGGCCGTGGTGCACGAGGTGCCGTACCTCCACCTGAGCTATTGCAGAATATCATCCAAGCAATGGCCGCACAGATGGTGGGAGTTTCTAGAGATGGCCGTGTACAGACTGGGTTTGCAATGCCAGTAAGCCAGGCAGCGGCAGCAGCAGCAGCAGCAGCAAGCACTGCAAGCACTGCAAGCACATCTGCTTCAAGTGGCTCTGCCTCAGCTCCAGGACAAAACAGCACTGCTCGAGGCAATACTGCTACACACCCCACCACCTCCACTCAGACACGATCCACTGCTAGACCACATGTTCACCTGGCCCCTGTTAACTGGCCAGGACCACAAAACTTTGATCCCTTCTTGCCATGCAACTCTCATCACATTCAACCCTTGCTGCGTCTTCAGAGACCCCAGCAAACACAGGTAGGTCTTCTTGAAATTGCTTTGACAAATTGGTACAGTATTCAATATTTTACATGTGTTATTTTTATTTCAACTTCACATTTTTTACTTTTACAGACCCCAAGTGCAGGGCAGGCTACCAGAACCCAGGCAGGAGAACAACAAGCTAGACCTGGTAAGTGAATATTTCATTTCTTTGTTAAGTAGTTTTAATTTTGCTAAAAATAGAGAGGACCAAATTAAAACCCAATTTAATTCATATTATATTTTTATGTTGGTATAAGAAACTAAATAATTATTTTGCAGGTGGTGCAGCTGCTCCTCGCACTGGCACCATCAACATTGCCCAGCAGATCTTTGGAGAAATCATGGGGGTAAGTCTACTTGAAATGTTCTAATATTTAATAAAAGTAAAAAGTAATCAACTTAATTTGTGAGTCTACTAAACATTGTAACATTATGTTGTCAAATATAGCTATTCTGTTTTCTTATCGTTATAATTAAAGCTCCAAGTTTATGTATTGGAACTACATATTTAATGTAAAGAGAAATATATCGATGTTGTTGCGAATAAAATGCCTATCTCATTTTTTGTCACACGGAGTAAAATGTCTATCTCGTTTTTTGTCACGTGAAGCAAAATGTCTTATGTCGAGCGCCATCTACATAATGTTCGGGAGTGAGATACACATTTTGCTACGCGTGACAAAAATGAGTTAGACATTTTGTTTGCAACAGCATCGATATATAGGATAAATTTTGTTGTTCCGAAAAACGTGTTAGTGTAAAATTAATGAAAGTGTAATAAATTGTATTCATGCCACTCCCATCTAACTTGATCACAACATAAATGTATAAAGTCTGTTACTTAATGGTAAATATTTTAATGTTACAATGATGTTTTTAAATACAGCCTGGTATGGACTCACAGTCATCACTAACAGTTGCCGACTTCCTGGCCTCCATGCCTGACTACACGCACTCACAAGGAGAGTCTTTCTTCACAGATCTCTTTGTTACCATGGTACGTCAATCACTCTTATAATCAGCTGTATCAGCTATATTAGATGATACTAGAGTAAAGATTAAACAGTTCAAAGTATTATTAGTTTTAGTTTCAAAAGAAAGGTCAAATGTAGTAATCTAAATATTATCAAAGCTTCATTTATTATGATTTAGTTTTTTCTTAACTGCTTCATGTGTATCATGTATATCTATGTAAATATATATTGCAGGCCCGTCACTTTACTTTCCGTGATTTGGTACAAGTAAGCATGCGTCAAAGTGCGCCGTTGAATCGCTTGCGTGAGCCGCTGCGTCAGTTCATCACTGAAGAACTTCTACATGGTGGAGCTGCCACATCAGAGAATATTGCACTAGCTGTGGATAGGCTTTTGCGTGAGATTCAGCCCTACCTTGAGGTTGTGGTTAGTACTGTGAGAATTGTGTACTTGTCTTACCAAACTAAACAAGTTAAAAAATATATCCTAAATAATTTTATTAAATTGATTTAATTTCTATTTCATATTGGTATGTAATTTCAAAGTATTATTTTATCATCATGCATAGAAACATCATTTATAACTAATATAACTAACCCAATTAAGCATTACTACTTATGTAAGTTTTTAGATTATTTTTATCTCAATAGTTTAGGTAAAAGAAATATATCATTTGCATGTAATTATACTTATTGGAATGATGTGGGTGTTTCAGCGGGCCTCTCAGCTGCGAGAAGACATCAACTTTGAAGCTTCTGTGCGACGTTTCTGTCAAGCACGTCTACCTGAAGTTATTAACCTTGTCACCAATACTGGTATGTAGAAATTATTTATTCATATTTGAAATTAACTTAAATTTGAACGTTGAGATTAACCTCAAGTTATTGTAGAGACAGAGATGACCCAGTTTGGTGCCCAGCTGATGCGACTAAGTGGATCTTTTATACGAGACCTTGCCTCTCTTACCCTCATGTGCTGTCATGGTGGTCGACAAGGCCTGGAGAGAATTCTACACAGATATGTTGTAAGTATCATATCATTAAAACTATTAATCCATGTAGTTTTTGTGAGTACAGCTCTCTAAATATGAAATCTTTGAAGTGTGAAAAATGTTCATGAGGTCATGTGTATAATACCAAATCGTTACTTTGACTAATACTTGTTCATGTTGTATTACAGCAAGTATTGACTGGAGATTTAGAGCCGTCCATTCAGCAGTGGACAAGCGCCAACTCCCGGTTACCTCTGCGCAGTTTTGTGCAAGGATTGGTGCCTAATGGTGCCCTGGAAGAGTTTTTGGTGCGTGCGCAGCCTGCTACAACTGAGGCCTTGCCTGCCTCTGCACCTCCAACAGCTGTATCTACAGACACACCTCCTATTGTGCAGCAAGACATAGAGGTATTTTTCAATGATTTAGTTTTCAAAATGTGTATTTATTTCTGTATTTTGAGCATAAGCTTTAATATAGCATTGCTATGGTCTGTCTTTCAAAAAAAAAAAAAAAAAAAAATTTTTTTTTTGACACTGAAAGATGCTTGAAATTGGCTTATCATTTTACATATCATAATGCAAAATATTTTGTCCCTTCTCACTTCATAGATGATAAATTAATGTCTATTTTATGATGATAATCTAAATTTGTATGTCATAAATAAATCAGAAATAATAACCAAAATGCAAAGATTCACATTTGTAGACAAGGCTAAAGTGTTTGTTATTTTTAATATCCAATTTTGGTAACTTAATTCTACCGTGTGTTGTTTACCAGGAGGCGATGGAATGTGATGGTGACGAGTTTGTTCTCGCTATGGATGAACCTTCAAGTGTACCAGTCGCTGTGGTACCTCCTAGTGTGCCAGTCAAAGTAGAGGAAGACGAGGCAGCTGCTGCAGTTCTACCACCCATGCAGCTGGACACTGAGTCATGTGAAGTTGTCGTGGGCACAGAGCAGTGGCATGCAGGCATTGACCCTGTAAGTTAACTAATTGGTATTCTCTCTCTCTCTCTCTCTCTCTTTCTTCCTTGTTCTCTAAAGAACATGAAAAGCATGCAAATCTCACAACTTGGCTTACTGTAGCCATCAGGCTCGGACTGGCCATAAGAGCAAGTCTGCGATAGCATGCATGCCCCCTCCCCCTGTTTGGAGGCCCCTAAGGCTCTAAAAGGGGCGTAACCAGGGTGTAATGCCCCTTTTGTGGCCCCTAGAGAGGGTGTTACACCCCTTTTGCGGACAAGGCCTCTTGGGTGCCAGTTTGACCCTGTCAACCATCACTACTTATTTTATGTATGAATAGTAAATATTAGGAAAAAGCGTCTATGCAATAATTGATAATTAAAAATTTTGGTATAAAAACACATTAATAATAATTAACGGCTTTTATTGTGCAAAATCAGGCATACAACCTCTCAATTTAACCCAACTGTTTTACAGTACAGTCAGTTACAATAAATAGTTAGAAATGTTAGACATGAAAAATTGGGGTATGTGAGATAGTGTAAGCTTATACTATCTCCCATTCCCCAATTTCTCCTAATCTATCTATGTGTTTTTCTATCAAATCTTTTAATTATATATGAGTATGAAATTTTTGATATGTGCAATATCAATGTTTGTATTAATTGGCATTATGTTTTTTAGGACTGGGTTCCTGTAATCACTCGTGATATTCAGCGTCAGCGACGACAGTCTGATCAACCACCATTCAGTGATGCCTATCTTGCTGGTATGTCAAGTAAGCGACGTAAGATTATCGCCAGTGGCAAACCTCAGGGTACTGTGAGTCAGGTGATTGCGGAAAGCGTTGCTCAAGCCGCTGGAGCTGCTGGTGTTACTGGTGCAGAGCAGATCGCTCAAGCTGCTGGAGCTGACCCTACATTACAAGCTGCATACAGGGAAGAAGTGAAGAGAACCGTGAGTCAACAACTCACATCTAATCCTGAATTTAACCCTGACAGATACCCCAATGCCAGCAAATATTTCAACCCACCACCTAAATAAACCATCAAACACTCTTCTATATCTAATATCGTTTTACCAAAACAGTAAAAACTTAACTATAATATATTAGAAGCATTGTGGTTAAAAAAAATAATAATATAAAAAAAATATTTAACATTAAAGCCAAATATGGCTTATAACTTTTAATTTTATTTTGTTTCTTTGAACACCTATTAGTGTAAAGTGCACAATACAATCACATACTGCTTCAAACAAAAGTTTTTACTGGACTCTCTTGATTTAATCACAATTTGATGTAAATATTCCTATAAAATATGTGTTACCCCCTTTAATTTTGCAATAGTGCTAAAAAAAATAAACATAAAACAAAACCCATTCACTTAAATTAATGTCTTAATCCTGGTCACTTTGAAAACAAAAACTTCAGTTGATTAGCCTGAAGTTATTCAGTGGATCATTATAATGATATCCTTCTTACTAAACTGTGAATTATTATCTCATAATTAGGGCATGTACAAAGGAGCTTTCTATATTCATAATTATTAATATTATTAAAGAAAATAATAAATAAAAATACCTATCTTTTATTGAATAAAAAGAATATATTATTAAATATAAATTTTTATGTGTAGAAGTTTTTGTATATATATTTTTACGTTATGCTGGTTTCTTATGAGCTGTGTTGTGATTTATTCTAGCAATTAACAAAGTACTAATTTTTTTTTTTTTTTTTTTTATTTTTTTTTTTTTTTTAGATACAGAAATATTGATATTTCTATACAAGTACATCTGCAGAATAAGTTGCTTTAAAGTTTATAAAAATTTATTTTAATTTAAAAGTAAAAGCTTATTATTATACTTTTATTTTGTGTCGTTAGACGACATACAATGAGGATTGATTATAATAGAAAGAAAAAAAGTATAGCTACTGGTATCATCTTTCAGTCCTTCGTAATATGCACTCTGGTTTCTCAAAGTTAATAGGAAAGAAAATGTTATGTAGTACTTTTGAACTGACGTGAAACGTCTTTTGTTGAAGTTTCTCCACAAGAGAATGAAAAGAATTTTTACTATTATTATTATGCAGGTATTTAACAATACAGCCATACAATTATATGAAATTAAAAAAATAATAATTAGCTGCAATTCTTCATTATAATTTTTTTATTATTATTATTTGATATGATGCCATATACGCAGTTTAAAATTTTTTTTATCCCATCTACATTGAATAAATATTGTAAAGGTAGAAAAATTTTATTAGTACAAAAGATATGTATTGAAATTCATATCCCCCCTACTAGTATTCTATTATGAAATTTGATATGTTACTAACAAGATTTTCTACCTCTACTTTATAGATCTTTTATTGCTTTTGTTCTTTTAATACAATAATTTTGATGCTTTCTCATCAAAATAAACTATCTGCAAAGTAAACTAAATGTGTTAGGTAGTCCATGGGCTACATGCAGATACTCCATTTTGACGCGGAAATATCTGAATGTGATTTTTTTTTTTTTTTTTTTTTTTTACGTTAAGTATTGGGAGGGGGGGGGGTCATAAAAAGGGTTGCTTAATTTTAAAATTGCAAATTGATGATAGTAATTGCAAACTGGTTGTGTAAAAAAAAGTAAAAAGTTGTGTCCTGAGTGGTTCCATAGTCTTTTTTTTATTATTTTTTTTTTAGTCAATGTTCCTTAATGTACACCTATGATAAAAAAAAATAGCATTTTATTATTATTGTTATTTTCAGCACCTTTCTATTATAAATCATATTATTTTCAATGGTGCATACATGTTCTGTACCATGTGTAGGGCATCAATATGTTTTTATTTGGGTATTTAAAAAAAAAAAACTATATATATATTTAGGAAAATTTTGTCATGGATCTCTTCTTATTTGGAGATGCTCAACACAAGCATATATATACACACACACACACACATAAACACACATGTATCATGTTGTAACGATGTAATTAAAATTAACTAAAATGTAAGCATTCTTTTATTTAATTTAACTTTATCGCCCATTAGAATGTTCTAGAATTGTTCAATACTGTATATTGGTTTGAGTATGGTTAATTTTATTGTTTAATAATCTTAATTTAAAAAATTTATATATTAAAGGGATGGGAAAATTCGAGAGAGAAAGAGAGAGAGAGAGAGAAGAATTTGAAGAAGAAACATTATAAATAGAAACATATAGTAAGCCTTTAGTATAGATTAAAAAAATTCTAAAAATCAATAATTTTGGTTTCCGCAGTACCCCAAAAACGGTTTTTATTATTATTATTATTGTTTATTTCATTTATTTTTTCAAGTACCAGGATTGACTACAAATAAGCAAACATTTTAAGCTGCAATATCCCCCAATATTTTATACTTTTCGATCTTCTCGCGTCAAGATGAAGCTACTACACTTTACAAATTTCCAAAGAATGAACGATCTACACTTTACAAATTTACAGCTACCTGGAGCTTCACCTATCTGTTTTATTTAGCAGAAGCTCCAGGTAGCCGCGGATTTGTAAAGTGTAGATCGTTCATTCATTGGAAATTTGTAAAGTGTAGTAGCTTCATCTTGGCGCAAAAATATCATTTTGTTGTTAATGAAATTGTCATAAATTTAGTATTACTAAAATATAATTTGAATATCTTCAAGCAACTTTACTAAATTAGGTTCAGAATTGTAAAGTTACAGAGGTTGCTGATTTATTAAGAATAATTATTTTAGATTTCCAAATATGTCATTTTTATTCAAAAAAAAAAAAAAAAAAAAAACTAACCTAAGGAACATAACCAACATAGGGTATGAAAATGAACTAGCTGTTCATAATATCTGGTATTATCATGATGATTTTAGCGGTTAAAGAGGGAGGGGGGGGGGGGGAGAGAATAAAAGTTACATACATAGTTCTTATAGTTCTTTTTTATTATTATTATTAATATTTTTATACAAATTATAGGTACTTTTTAAAATATTTACATAAATCGTTTTACCGTACAAAAATAAGTCAATATATTTATATCAATTAAGTAGAATTAAAAGAAATTTTTGAAAAAATTATCCACTAAATGCATATAACAAAAAAATATATATTATGAATAAAAATTTGTAAGCAAAATAAAGTAAGATTATAATAATATATATAAAACAAAATAGAGATATATAAACTAAGTTGAATAAAATGACTATGAGTATGCAAAATGAATACAGTTCAGAATTACAATAAAATATAAATAACATTTTTAATCTAAAAAAATATTTTTTTTTTCTTGTGTATCTTATGAACTACTGTAATGACAACCCGTCCCGTTATAAAATAAAATTAGTATATAAAATATAATATAAATTTGTTAGTGAAATGAAAGTGATATAAAAATAAAACTAATATAATCTATACATTTTTAGCAAACGATGCACAGTAATGTAAAATTAATATAGAATATAATAATATTAAGTTAATGCAAATAATTATATGGCAGGCTAAAATCTATTTATAATGAGTTTGAATTTTCAAATGCAATGATGGTTTTAAAATTTTTCATAATTTTCTAGATTATGTCTTTTGAAATACCCCGTGATTACAATTATATGTCTTGAAACTTCATGTCATGTTATGCAATGAAATGACCAAAGATATACGTATATCAATACATGTAAGTCATTAAAAAAATAGTTACACAATAGTAGACTTGCAAAAGTAGGTTTAGTGAGAAAATAGGTTAGGTGAGAAAATAAACACAGCCCAACAATACTATAACAAAGTGCTAGCAGACGATTTTGTGTTTCTCTCTCAATTTTTAGCATGCTTTCTTATGAGTTAGAATTCTCAGAGCTGAAATTTTTACTGTAGCTTGCTGAGCCTCAAAGCTTTTTGTTTTCTTGGATATTAATCAATTTGGAAAACAAAAGCTTTTATGCTTTTAGTAAAAGCTGAAGTAAAAATTTCAGCTCTGAGAACGAATTCTAACTCATAAAAGAAAGCATTCTAAATTGAGAGAGGAACACAAAATCGTCTGCTAGCACTTTGTTAGTATTGTTGGGCTGTGAGTTTGTTTATTTTCTAACTAAAACTACTTTTGCAAATCTTCTAAAATTTGTGTTAAGCTAAAAGTTTCTTGCGTTCATTTGTCTTTTAATATACGAAAAAATTATTTTAAGCAAAAATGAATTTTCGTCAAACTCTTATTTAAATAAACATGATTACTTATATGAATGAGATTAAAATATCGTTTGTGAAATTTAAATGATCGGTGTGTAATATTATATAAAATCATAGTTCAAATAAGGTTTTGCGTTATTTTTATATTTTTATGGTTATTTTTTGATATCATTTAGAGAATTAAAATTAAAAATGTGTTGAATAGAACGTAAGAATTATTTAGGTCCATGCTTGGAAAAAAATAGATTTTTTTCTATCATTAATTATACAGCATATAGTTTGTTTAATTTATCTGTCAAAATTACTTTTAAGAGTTTTCATTCTGCGCAATCTGCTGCAGAATTTTATTTATTGAATTAACTATAATAATATCTCGAAGTTCAAAATTTCGTTCTTATGACAGAAATATTCAATAAACTTGTCATTTTATGTTGCTGTTTTTTGTTTACATTGAATATTAAAATATTCCCTCTAAATATTAATGTTGATATAGAAAAAACTTATGTTAAATTATTTCGTGTTTTTGTGTTTACAATTTTTCCTTTACTGGACCTATATCAGAATCTCCTAAAGAAACTTCTGCGTATATATTTTAAAATTACTGTCTGTCGTGACATGATGTTGTAAAGTTACTCTGCAGGTGGTGTGGACAAGTCAATCACTAGGTCTGGCTCGTCCTGCTCACCAGGCAAAGGTTCACTCAGGGCAAAGCGGGGTTCGTCCACTTGTATAAGCGGCTCAGATTGACTTGCAAGGTTCGAAATTTCTGGCTCTAAGTCCTCGAGGAGTGCGATATCCTCGATTGCAAGAACATCAGGTTCAGGAGGAGGAGGTAGGGTGGCTACTGATGGTGGAGGAGGGGGTAGAGGGATGTAGTCCTTGCAGTCAGGTACACCTACCAGCTCAGCGTGGTGGTTCTCAGTCTCCTCCTGAGCCACAGACATGTCCGCGTCGCATTTCAGAGAATTACCTGTGAACCCACGTACGTCATCATTTTCAATATATATATATATATTTTTTTAAGTTTAATAATGCATAATTATATTTATTATTACAGGTCAAAAAATAAAGTCAAATATATTTAATGGATGACGTGTAGTATGGAGGAGAAAAAATACCAAATGTACATTTATTATAATTTCTTTTCTTGTTATATGTATTATATACACACAAACAACGCAAAAAAGGGGAATACAATATATAATTAATATTTTAACGAAATTGATCTAGGTACTTTGGAGAGTATGGCAAATAAAATAAAAAATTGCAGCATTTTAGTTTTTTCTGCGATATTCACAATTATATTAACGGCCATGATCTCAAAAAAATAATAATATAATAAATAAATAAAATAAAACGTTTTCATGAATTTAATTTATAAATTAATAAACGCAACATATGGATATATGTAATAAATTTAAATATCATTTCTTAGTAGCATCGTGACAAATTGTTCCATCTGTCACAAGGGTAGTAAAAATGTAAAGTATGCGTGCTCAGTGCGGCGTAACGTTGCGCTTACCTTGCAGGAAAATACGGAGCGTGCCGGGCACACCGCTCACGTAACACGCGCTCTTAGTTGCCAGTTCAGCCCCTACTCTTGAGATATTGTTGTATGAAAGATCAGCGACGCACAGCCGCGGTAGACCATGCAAATCGCTGCTCAGGGTCTGCAGCTGGTTATGTCCCATTAACAACGTCTCCAAACCAGGCAAAATTTTCTGTAACATATGTGACGTCATTCACTCAAGTGAAACAGATCGTATCTGAAGACGTGTGTATACGTTACCGCACATCTGCTACAAAATTTACATAAGTGCAATCTGAATTTTCAGTTATTTATAACAACAGATCTTCAACATCAGGTCAAGCAAGGGAGATTTAAATATGATATAGCCAAACGTTTTTTTTTTTTTTTTTATCATTAAAAGAGGGTAAAAATTAAAAGAAGTAAAAATGAAAAAATATAAAACTGCGTACAATGGGAGAATTACATTGACAATTTGGTATTTTGTAACTCTAGAAAATATAAGTTAAACAGATCGAGTATTTTTATTATTTTTATTTATTTTGTATATTTTTTAATTGTTTCGTAAAATATTCAATCTATTTAAATCACAAATCGATTGTAAATGCGTTAAAAAAAATGCCAAATATTTCCTTTCATTTTTTATTTCGAACCCTTTTATGGCATATTTCAACAACCTCTTATTTTTAATTGATTATTTACTTCTTAATTTTATTATATTGCAACTCACCTTAGCAGTGCCAGTGAGAGAAATGAACTGATTGTAACTGAGGTCGAGTAAGCGCAGTTGATCTAGTCCTAGCAGCTCGTCAGGTGGTAAAGTACGTAGTCTGTTGTGACTGAGATCAAGTGTTCGAAGCCCAGGTAAGCCCAGTAAGAAACCATCCAGTGTCTCTAAGAAGTTGTGTCCCAGTCGCAACTCTGAGACTCGCGTCGTATCAACCTCAACCACGTTCTGCATCTGAAATATATAATTTCCACAGTTGTAAAGAGTACTCTGGTATCACGATTATTTACGACTGTAAATTTTGTTTTACAATGATATATATGTAATATGTATTAGATTACCTACCTCTACTTTGCTGGCGAGATGCTGGATGCGGTTGTGTCTCAAATCAAGTTCCTGTAACGCACGTAGTCCTCGCACCTCTCCCAAGTCAAACTCAGTGAGGTAGTTGTGATGTAACGAGAGAGTCTGTAGAGAACGCAGGGAACGTAGAGCACCGTTCAGCTCACTCAGCTCGTTGTGACCAAGCATCAGCTCTTGCAGACTCTCCGTCTCAGAAAATTCTTCTTCGTCAAGCTGGTAGATAACCACGAACAAAGTATGAGAATAATAATACAAACATTGACTGGTTATCAATTTAAAAAAAAAAATTAATTAAAAATATTATCATTATATAAGTCGTGAATTTGAGATCAGCGATTATTAAAACTATACCGTATTATTTTTTTCACTTTTTAGTTACTTAATTACAATAAGGCAAATTTTAAATTGATCAAAATTGCATAAAAAATGATTAGCAAATTTTAGAAAATTTACTTGAATTACTAAATCATTGATTATAATTTATTTATGGATATAGACATATAAATAATATAAAAATATTATATTTAAAAAAAGAAGTTTTATACATGTTGATTTGTATTTGACTGACCGCTGTGATTTGGTTATAGGTAGCTCCAAGGTAACTGAGCCTCTTCGACTTCTGTAAAGCACCTCCCAAGGAGCGCAGCTGATTATGGTCCACGTACAGAGAGTCAAGGTAAGGCTGAGAACGTAACTCGGGAGGTAGAGTACACAGCGCATTGTGTGAAGCGTTGAGGGATTCGAGCTTGCTGCTCATGGTGGGTAATTGTTCATCCAGTGACGTCAACTGGTTCTGATTGATATGAAGCCACTTTAGGTTGTACAGCCCTCTGGAAATTATAACGTATATAATGTTGATATTTATGTTAAATATCTTAAATCTTATTAAATACGGGCTAGGATATTTTTTTTACCTGAGAGACTCGTTGAGCGTGACGAGGTTATTGCGCGCTGTGGAAAGACGCACGAGGCGAAGTGGCATTGAGTGATGTCCCAGTTCCTGAAGCGAGTTGTCCGCTAATACCAACGTTTCGAGATTTTTTAGGTCCTGCACATCAATAAAGAGTCGATCAATATACTTCTAATAATTGATTAAATTTGAGTATGTTTATAGTACCTTGAGGTCTGAGTCTTGCAGCTTAGTCAGCTTGTTTCCTCCAAGACTGAGTGTATTCAGGCGCGGCATTTGTCCCAAAGCAGCCACCGGTACCTCTGTCATCCAGTTGTCCGCCAAGTTTAGCAGAGTCACGTTACCCATCGACATGAAAGATTCCGCTCGCAACGATCTGAAACGTATAAATACACGGGCTTATGTTAATTGCTACCTGCAATTTTCAAGTCATTTATGTCATTATATAAAGAAGATTGCAAACAAGGATCGAATTGGTTTCCGTATTTACTATTTTGAGTTTGAGTGTAACTGTGTACGTTACAGCCCCTTGGAACAAATGTATTATGCAACTCGCACAACCAATGAACACAAAGGTGTGCATAACCTCCAAGGGGCAAAAGTGGAAGAACTTATCCATAATAGTCCTACAGAACATATTGAAAATTTGTTATGTATGCATGTTTTGAGTATAGAAATGGAACCATAAAACTGTTTTCGTTATTTTAGTATCATAACGTCGCGTAAAAAAAAAAAAAAAAAAAAAAAATTAACATTAATAATAAATAAAAAAAAGGTTAAAAAAACTGTTTTATGAATAAATGAATGAATGAATGAATGAATGAATGAATGAATGAATGAATGAATGAATGAATGAATGAATGAATGAATGAATGAATGAATGAATGAATGAATGAATGAATGAATGAATGAATGAATGAATGAATGAATGAATGAATGAATGAATGAATGAATGAATGAATGAATGAATGAATGAATGAATGAATGAATGAATGAATGAATGAATGAATGAATGAATGAATGAACGTAGTTGCTATATAAAGTGTATAATATGTGCGTTGTCCTCTGAATGAAATGAGTGCAGTGTAATATATTAATTGATCTCGCGTGATTATTGTTCATGAGTTTGTTTTCGTCTATCATACATTATTATGAATGCTCGCGACACAACAGCAAATCAGAGCAAGAAAATATGACTGCCGACCGCCGCTCCAGACAATGAGATGAAAGGTGGAATGTTGATGGCAATTTGAGGTCAATAAACTGAAGATACATTGATTTGACATTTTCTCATGTCAAAGGTCAAATGTATGTAATATATTTAATTTCATTTTTGAACCTAACTTTTATTATTTAGGAATACCACCGTAAATTGAATAACACTTATTAATCTGAATCTTTACATTTTACATTATATATAGACGCGTGAAGAAATTACTTTCCAATGGTAGTTATAAATCCTATTCTATGCATTCATGTTAAAGTCAACGCCATGTTGGATCACACAATAACATATGGTCCACGTAGGAAAATAACTCATTTTGCCAGTTTTAAAATACGTATAAGTATAAGCAACATTTTTTAGAGCATTGATGTTGTTAATAGGTTGAATTAATTAGTATCTCAATTATACAAGAAAAATAAAATAAACATAAAATAAATAAACAAAATAAAAATAACCAAAAAATTAACTGATTTCCCAAAGAAACGTAGCCAAAATCGTTTGTACTATGCTGAGCAATGTCATTCATTACTCTGTAGTATGGTGTCCAAGTGCATTAAGTATGAAGTCATGTGCAGTGGCGGCCCAATAGAGGGGGATGAGGGGACATTTCCCCCGGGCGCAGGAGTAAAAAGGGCGCACAGGCGAGAGTAATGAGTGACCAATCATTAAAAATTACAATAAAACAGCCTAAAAAACTAAAGCATATGAAAATAATACTAGCTCTCACTACACTTACGACAGGAAGTGGCATGATAAGGGAAAGAGATGTGTTTCCCAGCTTATATTCTCTTTGGCTTTTCCCGACTATTTGATTTGCAGAACAACCACTCGGACATCGAACATGAATAATAATTCTAATGAATTTGATTTGTTTTTTCGATGGGTAAATCCTAGATACGATTACAATGATAACAATGATGTTAAATAAATAAATTCTTCATTATGAAAAATAAGGGAGAAGAAGCACCTATATAATGTCAGCATTTTATATGTAAAATGATGGAAACCCCAAATTTATATAATTTCTTTAAAAAGTTTTTAAATAAATAAACATTTATATTAAGTAAAAGATACAAAACTTCAAGCTCGTCATGTGCAAAATATTATTTGATCAACTTTAAACAAAAATACTATAGTGTGTTCTATACAGGTCAATTTTTATTGAATTTGAGTTTTAAAACAATTTTTACAAAATTTGATTTTTTTTTATTTTTTTTTTATTATTATTTTTTTTTTTTTAGGAAGAAAAAAAATTTGTAAATTGCATTATTTGAATTAGCATGTGGCAATTGTCGAGAATTTTTTCCTTACAAATTCGTTTTGGAAAAAATTGAAACCTGGAAAGCAAGTTTTCTTTTCTTTTTTTTTTTTCTTTTTTTTTTTTTTACCGCTAAAAAATATTCAGACATTAAGAATCCGTTTCTTATATTAAAAAAAAAGTCAAAATTTTCCTCAATTTTATACTCAAACAGTGTAAAAAATATTAAATTTGAAGTTCTTGAATTGTAATAGCAAATATTTTGAAGTATACTAATTTTGCATTTCTGCCAAAAAGGAGCGTGGCCCCCCCAAAAAAACGCGCCTACGGCGCAATTAAGGGGCTTCGCCCCATTCATTTCATTATGCTATTTCTAGAGGGATGGGGGCGCACTTCAGGTCAATCCCCCGGGTGCCCAATTTGACAGGCCACCACTCATGTGCATACACCCTATAAACTGCAAGGGTAGGTAAATATCAACCTAAAATAAGTATGACATGGTATTTTACTACAATAATACCTTATACAGCGTACTTCAATAAAGTAAAGTTGTGCATCCTCTATAGGCAAACCTATAGATTAGGTGACCTTTGTTCTGTATTAGGTGGTTTTGTAGTTTATAAAAATCTGTTCCAGGGTAAAATTAACGTATTGGAATTTAAAGGATTTATATTTTCATGCAGTTACAGATAGTAACTTTTTTTTCCACTTATTTTATTATTTTCACTGACATGGTAGTCCTCTGACTCATTTTTTTAACAACAATCACTTGTCAGAGTATTTCATTATTTTTAGTTTTATACAATATACATTTATTTATTTACACATATATTTACGTTTAAATTTTCATTTTTGCTGCATTTCATTTTTTTTTTCTAAAATACATCTACAAATACACAAAAATACGAAGAATAAAAAAAAGAGATAAAAAATAGTTGTACATGCAGTTATTAGAAAAAGTACGATCCAGGCGGTTGTAATAAATATGGAATAATTATTATTTATTATTCTAATATTTATAAAAAAGCATTTCAATCTATATTTACTGGAAAAAGTGTAACAAAAACTTTAATTAGAAGAATGAAATATAATTAATAATTATAATGAAAATAATAATATTGGTAAAAATTGCGTGAAGTTAAATACTCTCTCTCTCTCTCTCTCTCTCTCTCTCTCTCTCTCTCTCTCTCTCTCTTTATATTACAAAACAGAGGCTCTCTCTAAGCCAGAAGGGACCTGAATACTGTATTCCCCTCATGTATAATGCATTAAATGCATTACCCTCTAGCATCAAGAACTGTTCCACATATATTATAATTAGGGACTGGATTTTCAGTTGCAAATGTCTGCTTGCGCCTGCAAGTTTGGTTACTCCTCGTACCGCACAACAATTTACTAAATATATTTATAAATTTTGGTTCATTCCAAGTATTTTGAGGTAAATTACAGGTAGATACGAAATATCTTACACATTGATAATTTAAGTTGTGCAGCAGGAAAAGTAACTACTGTTTTTGCAGGCGCAAGCAGACATTTGCAACTGAAAATCCGTATTATAATAGCTGCAAGAATAATATATAGGTACAAGAATATTTAATAGAAAAAATGTTTTATAATATCAATGTTTTTCTTGCCACCAATGAACAGTAAAATGTTTTATTATTATTATTACTGTTAACATTAAGTATATTATTATATGTGTTTGTAATGGGACATGTTCTACCTGTAAAAGTCATGGAACGACGTGTAAATAAAATCTTTAATCTTTCTCTAGACTCTCATTTTTAATATACTATTTTCTTAATAAAAAGCAGCAGTGAATGAAGACTTTACAAGTTAGTCTGATACCATGAAGTCACGGTATAAAGAGAGGTTTTACTTGCGAATATAAATTAAGTATAATATATATTGGACAAACAAGGAAAGCCGCCTCGACAAATACATGCAAACGTGCTTGTGTTGCGCGGCCACAGGGCCAAGCAAAGGTTATCGCTGAGAGTATTCCTCAAACCACAAGATACACTGACCGCCTCGATTACACCACTAATTATCAAATCAAAATCGTTACAACTGGAATTTGTAATCAGATATTAATGTATTTACAATTATTATAGCAATAAAATGAGATGTCTACAGTATATATGCCGACATTTGTATGTACTATATGGTTTAATCATTGTAACTGTGCTTCAGAAAGTGCAATGTTATTATTGTACAGTTTTGTTGTAATTTTATGTCATATAAAAAGCATTATGCTTAAATGTACATGCATTTAGTTGAAATCCAATAATTAATTTTATAGCATATTAAATTAAATATCGGCTTAAAAATATGACTTGCTAGCTAGTGTAAACTGAACTGTGGACTATTCATATACATAAGTCACTGAAATCACGTATATATGTATACTATATAATTAAAGGCATAGAAAACATAAGCATTTATATCAGAAAAAACTTGATGGGACTTTCATAAATAACATTAATTGGTCTCAAACCCAACTGTAGTTTTTTTTTTTTTTTTTTTTTTTTTTAACGAATGAGGCCCCACGCACAGAAAATTTCAATTTATGCAACTCGCACAACATTTTTATACTAATTTTTGCCTGCTTCTGATGTCATAAACAGAAATATTCAAGCAAATTACATACTTTACAATATTTTTACGCTCTCTTGTGGGACCACATATACATTCTGGTAAAAATGGCCATCAGTTTTGTAGATCCCATTTTGTGATTGATGATTAAAAAGAACGTGTTGTTTCATGTTTTCTAAGCATAAATAATATTTTACTGTATACTTTATTGAATCTCAATATGTACATTTTATTTTTTATTTATCTAATTATTATTTTTTTTCCGAATTTTCTATTTTACTCTGTTTGAAAATATTTCATTTAGCGAGCATGAGGATATTAGTGTTATATATTTATCAGTATAATATCATATTAGCATGGCAGTTATTTAGAATTAAATATTTATGGCAATTAAAAAATAAGAACCTTTTAAAACATTAACGTGTTAGATTTATTATCGATGTCAAAGACACAGTTTTTTTTTCTTAGTTGTAAATCGTATATTGCATTATTTTCTCATATCTTATATAATAAAACTGAAATCTACAAATTTAGTATATTTGCATTAGAAAAGTACGGAAAATCAAGAATTGTAATTGAAAGAAACATTTTAAATTTTATATACTATAATCTATATAAAAGATGACCTATGTTTATTAATTTTAATTAAATTTATTGAAATGTGTTTTGACATTTTAAAGTGAACTTCAAACTAAATGTGCGCTAAAATTAATTTTCTTATAATCTAATAAAAGCAAATTAAATAAAATATATATATTTGTTATTAATCAATTTGTTTGTTTATTAACCGCATATCAAATTTGTATCTGGAACTCGTATAGTATAATATATGGCTACAGAAAATAATATTTTTGTTTAATCAAGCGATATCGAATGGTATTGTGGACTCATTTGTTCTATAATATCGCTTGATTTTCATTAATTGGGTGGGGGTAGGGTGTCGTATTATTTTATTTTTATTCATATGTTATACAGCACAGTGCGATAACCTTTTTCTCTTTTAATGCACAATTTGAGTTAAAAAATGAAATTTCAAACTTCTTCTTCTTCTTCTCTCTCTCTCTCTCTCTCTCTCTCTCTCTCTCTCTCTCTCTCTCTCTCTCTCTCTCTCTCTCTCTCTCTCTCTCTCTCTCTCTCTTCTCTGGTAACGTACGTACTAATGTTTGATTTCATAATAAAACGCGCACAACTTTTGTACAAAAATCAGGTCACTAAACAGCGCAACATAAAGTTCGCACATGGAATAGAAAAATATTTTTGAGTTCTATTTTAGAATAAAGACTTATTATAATATACTTTCTTCTATTACATAACTATATACATCATGTCACATGTGTATTCATGATCTGATCAGTACCTCAATTTATTCAGAATTTTTGTGAAGAATATAATTTTTTTTTTTTAGTAAAGTTATGATATGATATGTTTATCGTTGTTTATTAATACAACATTATTCATATGGAAATGTTTATAGAGATATTATATTTATTTGAAAAAGAACAACAAATTTTATTAAATTACAAATAAATGTAAATATTTTGAACTTTTATGTATTTCAAGAAATATGAAGTCCTAACATTTTGCGCTCACAGCTAGCCTACTGCATGAATTTTTTTTTTTTTTTTTTTTTACGTTATTCCTTCCTTCTTTGAATAAAACGAAATAATTAAAGGAGAAAAAATAAAACAACGTGCATTTTTTCCGCATGCCCAGACAATGTGATAAATTTTGAGATATTTTTTGTCATCTTTATGGTGTGGATCACCCGCATCGCTGCATTATTTTTACTTACACAAAAGCTGAAGCAGGGCAAGGTTAGTTTAGCAGGCAGGACACAATGATGGCGTATATATCAGATCTGGACTAACAATTGTATATAAGGAGGCCGAAGCGACGTGCGCTGGCCAATGTCCAGTGACTTAGGTCACAGGTCATGTACCTGCTGGGTCAACCAATTGGCAGAGTGACCCGCCAGATTGAAGCTAATCTAACAACCATCGCAACCAGCTACCAATTGACAATGCCTGCCTCTGCCTGCTTGCTGTTATAGCCAGTGAGCAAGAAACAATTAAAATTTCATTCTTGTCAATTGATGCTTCTCACGAAACTGTGGTGGGATTCTCCAACTTTGCTTTGCACGATTATAATCTTGGAAATACTTTTGCTAACGTTTTCATAAGCAATTTAAATTTTAGGACTATTTACTTGCATATTACACACTCATACACATATATAAAATGTATGAAATTAAAAATTATAATCACTAATTAATTATGGTGCACGATGAAATTTAGATTTTTTTTGTCTTTTTTTTACATCTCATACATGCTGTAAAGCTTGAGAATTAAAATATTTATTTACAATAAATACAACAATATATATATATATATATATATATATATATATATATATATATATATATATATATATATATATATTATAATATGTAACGTTTATGATCTATTTACTTAAGTATTCATCTACTATTAATGTGCTTGTGAAATGAGATAGCAAGAATTTTGTCCCACGACTGCAGTGTGCAATTTGTCAACAATTTCAGTTTGAATGACAATAATGAGAACAATGTATGACGTCAGAGATCTACGCTGCCTCAGCCAGTTTGTCGTGAAGTGATCACGTGATTATACAAGTTAGAGGCGCCAGCGGTCAAGGCGGGTCACAGGTCATCACGCATGCGTATCATATAAAATACCTGACTCTCGTCGGTGCACTAGCACCAAAGATATGGTTTAATTAATGTACTATTGAATGTTAATTAGCTGAAATATCAAAATAAATAGTAGAATAGTAATAACAGAATATCTTCAAATATATAGGGAATAAAATATAAAAAAAAAAGGTGGCAATATATTTTTATCCGCAGCTTTATGATAAGAAAATAAACAATAAATATTATTATGCTTATGATAACTCATCAAATTATGTAATTTATCTTTTGTTTACTTTTATAGCAGTTCTAGTTATAGTTTTTATCATTTTTGTTTCATGGCTATTTTTATATCTTTATATTATATGTATTTGTTTTTTAAATGCAATTTATTTTTTTATTTTTAAAGAATTAGTTTTTAGAAATATAAAATCAATTTAAGTGTGCCTTTTTATTATTTTTCAATGAAGATATACAATAATTGATCATACATTATATGATAATAAAATGCATGCTATATTTGCTGTTTATTACAAAAATTATCAACCATGCATAAGAAATATAATTTTAGAATTTAAATTTGAATAAATTCAAATTGAATACAAACGTAAATTGAATATTTTAGAACCTATTTCAATAATATCAACAGTTATAATACAGTTATTATACATTTTTAGAGATAAAAATTTTAGCTCTCAACTCGATAAAAAAGAAAACGTCTTAATTATATGTAATTATTGTTACAGTTGCATCTAAGATTCGTATTTGTTGTTTTTATATGACAATAAAAGCGAGAAGAACTATATATTGCAACTGGAAAATTCATACATATTGAGAATAAAATAGCTTTATTCATCTTCATTAAAATTTACTAAATTGTTATACGTAATTATTATTATACTGTATTGTTGCTATGAACTGCCTGGGTCAATAAAAATATTTCTATTCTGTTTTAATTATTAATTATTATGTATTTTATGCATGGCATTTTATTTTATTTTTTTTATGAAATTTACTAAATTGTCATTTTCTATGGCAAACTTAACTTAATTTCATTCAAAAAAATTACTATGTTCTGAAATATATATTTTGACTATGTGCAATGTTTGTATTGTATTATATTTGCTCAATAAAATATTTATTATTATTATTAATATATTTCAATTACATTTTTTTTTTTTTTTTTTTTTACAAAAAATTTAATGCATATGTTGATGAGTGTCAGCAAATAAAAGTAATCATTAATCAATATATAAATAAAATCATATTTTTTGTTGTTGTATAAATTTTGCATAGCAACAAAAGTGATTCAATGATAAGCACACAAAGATGAAAACAACATGCTCTTATATATAATATGTAAATATAATATATGAATAAAGTTCAAACTTCAAAAATTATAAATAAAATAATAAAGATAAAACTTACGCAATATTATTGTGGCTGATATTTAGGTGTGTAACAAAAATATTCAAATCTCCAAAACCTGATGATCCATCTTGATATAAATCTTGTAATGTTGAATGAGTAATACGTAATCTAAGTCTTGATGGTGGTAAAAATTGTCCTTTTAAAGCATGTTTAACTTCAGCAAATGAAATCATTTTTTCACAAGCCACGTTAATTAAATTAGGTCCAGTTAATAAATCATATGTACAAGTACATGGTGATATTTGTTGTCTTACAGAACAATGTAAAGTTGAACCAACTGCAAGACCCAATAACGTGTATAGAAAGCTCGACATGATGATTATCTTTGATCGACTTTGAGTTCTAGAAATCATCTTCAGTGCGTTTTTTCTCTCTCTGTTAATTTAGTGGTGGCGGAAAAAAAAAGAGGAAGAAGTAGAGAGAGAGAAGGAAATTTTTGCGCTCTCGTAATTTATCTAGTTAGCTCCGCCTTTATATTTATGACAAATCACTCACATATACTAAATGCACGTACAATCGCAGTATATATTTATAAATCTTTATGAAAATCTTACTATTCTTGATGATGTTTAACCATGAGAGTGTAGAGTAAGAATGGCAGAAGCTTCCCTCGCTCTCTCTAACTCGATCTCAATGTGTCCCCCATCCCTCTTATTCTTCGTACTTTTTGGTCCTCTCTCTCTCTCTCTCTCTCTTTCAAACTCTCTCTATCTGTCTTTCTCTCTCTTCTCTGCTTGTCTAGCTGTCAATCAACATTCAGCCGGAAGTTTTTGCTTTTCTCTTCTCTTTTTTCTTCTTTTAAAAACTTGAAAAACAAATCTTATATATTTATAATAATAATAAAAATATATACTAAATGTCTGGCGCCTTTTAGCATAGACATAGACAAATTTTGACAGCTCATATGCCTCCCCTTTTTGTGTAGTGGAAAATGTTCAATACACATACTAACTATAACAAACGTAAAATAAATTTTCTACCCCTTGGGAACTTTAATTATGTATTTATATAATAACATAATATTATAATAATATACTGAATTTACGAAATAATTTTTTAAGACGTATCTTATATATCTTGTTTGTTTTTTTATTACATAAATATATTAATTTTGCAAATCTATAAAACACACATACACACACCACACATAAATAAACTTATACGAACATCAAATTCAAATAATATATATATATATATATATTGTGTGTATATATATATATATATATTATTATTATTATTATTATTAATACCTTTTACATTCGCAAATAACCTCCAAAAACAAATATATTTATGAATGCATATCTTTTCAATAACATTACTTCTCCTTTTTTTTTTTTTTTCAATATTTTATACAAATATAATTTTCTGGATTTCAGAATTAAAAATTAAATTCTGATATGAAAAATAAAATAGGATGGCAATGCTGGCATTGTTATATTCATTGACATTGTAAGTTTACTAGTAAGGAAGACTAAAAAAAATAATAATAAAAAAAATTGGGGGTAAAATTTTATCACATATATGTATTTATTTTAAAAGAGTACATCGTCCAGAATCGAAAAGATACGCGAATTTTTTATTTCAACGAGTATTTTTAATTAATTTTTGACAGTCGCGAAATAACATCACGGTCGGTAACTTTTTCCAATGTCTCCATGCATGATTTACTAGCCGTGACATCATTTTTTGATTTTCAAAAATTATTTAAAATTTTCAATTAACTGAACAATTAGAAATTTGCATATGAATCAATTCAAGACTAATTTTTTTTTTTTTTTTTTTTTTTAGTCTTCCTTATAAATATAGTTTTTTATCATCCACAATTAAAATATTTCAGTAAAATGTGAATTTTAATAATAATATAACACAAATGATTTTAATTTTAAGTTTCTCGTACTTCTTTCTTTAAATTTTGTGCCTCGTCTCGTCGTGCACGTGGAAACGAGTGGAGAATTTGAAAATTTGCATCGTGGCCCGATCTCACAAAATAAATTTCTGGAGGTGTGCGTCACTAGTCACTATAATATGTAAGCTGATGAATGAATGACATCACGAAAGCTATAGGGATCTCATTTGAATTTCAAATTTTAGAGCCCACCAACATTAATAGTGACCGCTCATAATATCTTCTACAAAAAATCGGTCTGATTTATCGCGGGATAGCCTATGCCTATAGAGACAATTGAAATTTTATAATTATATTGAAGTAAAATCTGACAATCTTCTAATATATATTATTAACTATAGTTAATATTATGCTTTTTTTTTTTTTTTTTTTTTTTTTTTAGCTAAAAGTTTGATTAGCAATACATTGACTTTTTGACAAAATAAAACCTAAAACTCTTAAGTTTTATATGTTAACATAGTGCAATTCAAACAGTTTAAGATTTAAAACCTGATTTGTAGTAATAATGAGTTGCTGCATTTTCCGACAACATCTTACTTAGAATTTTTTTTTTTTTTTTCCCTAAACAGAATTTGCAGAGTTTTGAAAAAATTGTGAATAATTAAATTCAATAAACCTGCAAAACGTTTGATAAAAAAAATGCTTTGAAATTATTAAAAGATTTTTGTTGAGTCTCTATTCAAGTGTACCTATCGCAAAATACAGGATTTATGTACCTGCCATAAGTAGTAATTATTTTCCTTGCACATTTTTGTTGCGGGCAGATATTTTGTTTGCAATATAAAATATCGCAATTATTTCTTGGTTATGTAATTTTTGCATTTATTGCATGAATATTTTTTATTGTTTTTGAAATGTTTTTTAATGAAGCTTATCGGTTTAGCGCGCGGGGGGACGTGGGGAAAGCTGAGGGTCCTCTAATTTAACATTACGCTTATGGGGAAAAACACATTTTTTGCGATTTTTGAAAAAACTACTCCACTGATTTCGGAGAAATTTAAATGAAAAATACTATGCATACTTTTTACGTGTTTTAAATCATAGAAATTTTTTAATATTTTTTTAAACCGATAACCTCCATTAGAGGTCGATCTATTATATAGATATTATAGGTATAGTGATATAGAAAAAAAAATTTAAAAAATTATATTAAATTTAGGACATCTCGGCGACAACTTTATACAAATATTGTTGGCGCCTTCTTAGTATGGGAATTGGGGGAGGGAGAAGAAAAAAATTGATTATTATTTCTAATATTATGATGTATATTTATCACTTTGGGCTGAGGGCGAGAGTGAAGGAAGGCGCCAGTTTGGTGTCGCGCCCGGGCGCCGCCGATGCATCTATGACTGTATGCATGCGAGCTATGCTGCAGCATGCATATATGCGTCAACACATATCATGCTATATATATAAGAAAGATTATTATAATAATAATAACAATGTATGCTTTGGGATTGTGCATACAGACAATTTATTTATATTCTGGTGGCGCCTATAATTTATAAATAGTTTAAAAATATAATAATTACACTACCTGATCGAAGGAGTAATGATATGCAATTCATTTCATAACTTTTTTACGATTGCAAAGATAATTATCGATATTTCCATATTCTATAACTAAACTGTACACCTTCATAAGCCGGTGAGCAATATTGCGTTCTTTGTGTGATTCTGCTAAAATTGTCACGGATCGGATATGAGTGGATGTTTAATTAGACCAGATTTGGTATTACTTCATCCCTGTGACAGAAAAAATGCTTAAATAGAGTGCACTTATTATTTATGTTGCTATTCCCCTATGCAATGCAGCACGTCTTATGTTTATAACTATAACATAAAATATTTTTTTGAATATTCTGAAATTAATAACATTTTTACTAAACATTTTTTTAAGTTTACACTTATTTAAAAAGTATATCCGAGTATATCTAACACACATTTAAACATGCTGTATATTTTATATCTATGCAATATAGAACTGCATGTAAGTATGGCAGCGATTTTGATTGCTTCTCGTCGTAAAACTTCTAAATTAAAAACACTTTTGGACATGCACACCATGCAGGACTAAAAAAAAAAAAAAGCTTTATAATCCTGTTTAAAATATTCAATATAAAATTATTTATGACATCGATCAAACTCAATAAAAACTACAAGTGATTTTATTATAAAAATGAAATAACATTAAAATAAAAATATAATTAATTTAATAAAATATTTAGCATTAATTATTATTGCACCTTCACTTATACGCAGTATCAACAATATGTATGCGAATTTGGAGGTATTTTTATCGTTAATATTATTTTCATTGTGCTCGTATAAATACAAATATATAATATACCATAAGGCATAAGGTCATAAGGGTGTGTGCGCATGATGTCATTATGAATGCTTTTTGATGCTCTTCTTGAGCAATGAATACAACGCATCGTTCAGCATATAGGACAAACGTAGTTTTTGGCCACTTTCTTTGGAAAATTAGCTATTTTTTTGTTAATATTATTTTTCTTGCATACTTTTGAAAAAGTAATTCAATATGTTACAGCATCAATGCTCTCAAAAATATTGCGAAGTATTTTTAAACTGGCAAAATGGGTCATTTTCCCATACTGACGCATGTTATTTAGCACACTCACTAATGGCGTCGACTTTAATATGAATGAAACCACCCTTGGACTTTATATTAATTTAATTGTTTCCTTATATAATGTGTTACGCGTTTCCATAAATAAGATATAAACTATTATGTATAATAAATAATACATATATTATATAAAAAAATATATTAAGCATATATTAAATCCATACAACATCTATTGCCTTTTTAATGAAAGAACAAGAATGTTATTTCATGATCTTGACAGCCGAGCCGGCCGAGCGCCGAGCGCATCGAGCTGCAGAAATCGAGGCACGATGGAAGATGCACGAGCTCAAAGACAAACCGGACAAACGATTCAAACGACGAGCTGTGGGCTGTGGTGGGGGAAAAAATAAACTGTTTGTAGATGGCAGCACCTCTTGAACAATTTTTAACACCAACCACACAAAGTTTTCTCTTTTTTTAGTAACCTACATATTTCAACATTTCATCACCAATTATTTGATTGATTTTTTTTGCAGTTTTGTTAAGAAAGTAATTAAAATTTAAATAAAAATTTCAAAACTGCAAATTTCCTTAAATTTTGTTGAATTAAATACCAGGAAAAAGTTACCCAATATGGAAATTTTACTCTGTTATGTTGATAGTAATTTGAGTGACAGGTGGGCTACAGGTGTTCAAGTCATTTGTTGAAAACGTTAAATTTCAACAAAAATAGGGGGTAAGTATCCGTTTTAATTAATTTATATACAAATAGAACCCTCAAAGTGTATGTTAGTTCTTCTGGAATCATGCTAGAGAGAGGTTGTGACGTTAAACGAGAGGTCACCAAACTTGACCCCAACTGTAAATCAGGTGCAGCAGCGCACAGGCGTCGCGCCAAAGCAAAGGTTTTCTTTTCGCTAATTATTTTCCTGACCTCATTTGCGTGGGATTAAAATGAACAATACATATTTTACAAAGTACCGGTGCTAAAATTACACATATATTTTTATCATTACAGGCCAAAATGTCGGGGGCATTGGATGGTCTACCTAAACAATTCGTTCTCGCAATGAGGACATTATTCGACATTATGGACGATAAACGAACTGGCTTCGTTAGATTTGCTGGTAAGCATAATATCTAATGTTTTTCTTTTAATTTACTTTTCTGTAAAACTTTTTCTTGTTTACAGAAATTGAGCACCGATGGCGTGATGATGGTACCAAAGGTCTACCTAAAGGCGTCATCGAAAGCTTACGTAAAGTTACACCACCAAATGGACTTCTATCTTTTGAGCGATTTTGCACAGGATTGAAAATTTGTCTTTTGAAAAATCAGGTATGTAATTAATATATAGCTATTTTTAATGATGAAGTTGTATGTTTATGTACGTCCATTGCAATTTATGTGCACAACTTATTATACATACTGTTACAACTATTTTTTACTCATCTATGTACAATTTAGAATTTGTTAACAAAATGTATCAAAAATGTCCTGTGATTATTTCAGAAAGTAGAGGGAAATCGTGGTGATGAAAAGTACTACCAGCAGCCAACACGCCCTCCGTCCGCCCCTCTACTGGACACTGATGTTCCGAAGAAAGTGCCCCCAACATGGGCACCGAGAGCTACATACAACCAGCGTACCGTCAGCATGCCACAACTGCTCAACAAAGAACCACCTCCAGAGCAAGTTGAGCCTCCCCCAGTGAAGCCCCCCACCTTGTTACTTGGTCCACCTAAACCTCCTCGTCTGGGACTTGGAGTAAACATAGCAGCTCCTGAACGTGGTATGGATAAAACAGAAATCAGAACAGCTTTGCAAAACTGGCAAATGGGACTTCTGCAAGCAGATTCCAGGGAAAAGAGGTTAGTTTTAATTTCACATGTAAATTATGCTATTACCGGTACCGTACCTGAGCGCTTGTTATGGGTAGTGACATGTAGCCAATCAGATGTGCACAGAAAAATTGCAGGGGGTCTCATTTTTCTATCCTTAACTTTGCAAAACAATGGGGAAGACCAAAAAATAAAAAGGGGAGAGGGGTTATTGCAAATTATAAAAGAAGACATTGCCCTAAATTGATAGATATGTGAATTTGTAATTTTTGGGTTAATTAAGTATTTTTAATTACTGTAATTTTTGAAAGTTGAAACTTATCCTATGCTCACATGTATAAGTTGACGTCATTATCAATTTTCAAAAATTAAATAATAAACCTCAATGAACTTAAAGAAAAAAAAATAGAAATTTGCATATCAAACAATTCAAGGCAATTTTTTTTTTTTTTTTTTTTTTTTTTTTTTTAGAATATGATATGAAACTACCTCCCCCGCTTTTTTTAAATTTTTTTTTTATTTATTATTATTTTTTTGTTTCCTTATTCTTGTTAATTATTATTTATTATTAAAGGCGTAGAACACCTTGAACAAAAAAGTTGCGTAACATCCTAACAAACCTAAAAATCAACGTTGATTTTCAGGTTTGTTAGGATATTACGCAACTTTTTTGTTCAAGGTGTTCTACGCCTTTAAATGATTATTGAGAAAAAATACTGCTGTTAGAAGTTAGAACAAAGAAATTTAAATGACACATTTACTAGATTTGATACAGTTCTTGTACATTTTTACATTGTTCATGAGAATTTTCACTATTAAGCATTAAAGGTGTGGAGCATTAAAGGTGTGGAGCATTAAAGGTGTTAATGAAGCAGTTAACTGTGTAGTAATAATTTACTTTAGACAAAAAATAAGAACGTTTTAGTACATGATATAGTATTTATTTAAATAGATACCGTATCATAGGATATTGTACAGTAAATGTGCAGCACTGTTACTATATACCTCTAGGTCTTGTGCTATCTTATCAGTAAATTTGTTTTTATTTTTAAAATGTTGTTATTACTGTACTCTTTTGGCTTGCTCAAATAAGGCATTTTTATAGATAGGTAATCCAAAGAGAATATATTCAATTTTCTGTTGCTTTTTTTTTTTTTTTTTTTTTTTTTTTTTTTTTTGTAATTTTATCCTGGAAGTTATATTTTGTTGCCCATTTGATCAATTTAATTTTGACCCGCAACACACGTCTCCAGCTAACGGTACTTTTCAGCGGGGATCATGGCGAGGATCCTCTTTGGATTACAACATAAGTTATCTACTACTTACATTAGCTAAAATGGTGCGCATATTTATAATGAGCAATATAGTAATTGATGGCATGTAATCTCCTTTAAAAACAATACATTTTCATGTGATCGAATTTTTGCAAAACATTTCACTCTGTGGACATACTTTATCAATATAATTAAGTGTCCTTAATTATGAAGGATATTTTACACTCATATAATTCTTTATTGATAATATTTCTATTTTGAATTTCCTTTGAAATGCTATGTGATCATGGGTCATATTAATTGATTTCCCTATCCTGTTATATGCTTAAAGGAATATACCGGAGAAAAACATGAGCATTTATATCACAAAACACTTGATGGGACTTACATAAATAACTTTAGTTTGTCTCAAAAACCAACAATAGCCCCGTAGCAGTGATCAGAAAATTCGATTTATGCAGCCCGCACAACATTTTCATACTAATTTTTGCATGTTTCTGATGTCATAAACATGAATTTTCACGCAAATTGCATACTTTACAGTATTTTCACGCTCTCTGGTAGGGCTACATTAACATTCTGGTAAAAATTGTCATCAGTTTTGAAGATCCCATTGCGTGTTTATTCATTAAAAAGCACATGTTGTTTTATGTGGTCTATGGCTTTAAGAAATGGAGCAATTATATAGAGCTGCTAAATCAATCATTGCAAGAAGTATAGGTCTACTTTATAAATTTGAAACATTTAAAAAAAAAAAAAAAATAGGGACAGGAAAGGAACAAGAAAGGAATAGAAAAGAAAAGAAGAAAAATATAAAATAGTAATAGAGAATAGTAGGTAGAAAGATTAAAGTATGTTGAATTGAAAACTAATACTAAAGAACTATCATGCTTTCTTTTTGGAAAATGAGTAGCTATAACTCAAGTTAAAAAATAAATAAATAAAAAATAATAATAATATGTACTCTGTATTTTTTGTCCAATTTATGTAACTCTGTTCCTGTAAAGCTCAGTAAGCCATAGTAAATATTTTAGCATGTAGAAAATTTCTAACTCCAGTTAAAGCTGCTTCATTCCCACAAAAGAAAGTATTTTACATTAAATTGTGATAGGAACTCAAAGTCATCTACTAGCACTCCTTTAGTTTTGTTAGGCTATGAGTTTTTTGCAAGTCTGCTCTTCAGCGTGCTCTAATCTATCTTCCTACCATTCTATATTATTTGTATTTTTTTTAACATAATCAACTGCACCCCCTCCTCCCTCATTTACATAAAAAACATGTAGCATTGTTAAATATAACGTATTTTCACCAAATAGTAATTTTCAATGTTGATAATATTTTCAGTTAATTATTTGCAATGAAGCGCCTAGTATTGACTGTGTTATTTTGATCTTGCAGTAGATCTCAAAACTTTGTGGCTATGGTACGTGGAAGTGGACGTAGTATGGGTGACGGCAAGCCTGCAGGCCAGGCAGAACACAACACAATGACAGCCCATAAGAAAGCAGGAGGTCGTCGTCGCGAGCCTCGTAGACACACCTTGCAGAATGGAATTGACTACAACATGGTGAGTGTTAAGTTTTAGCTTTCATTATTTATTAGTTGTTCAATAATTATAAAGCTGCTGCTCACCACCTAAAAATTATTTATCAAAACATGTCAAAATGTACGTAATGTGTAACTTTTTTTTTTTTCCTGAAACTAGAGTAAGCTTTGATTGTAGGTATAGTTTGTAAAAATAAAGGGAAACAAGTCAAAATATAGTTTCATTTTAATCTATATACTTAGTTCATGAGAGGTAACCTAAGCTAATACTATACCCATGTGTTTAATATAGGGCCAAGTTAGAAATTAATTTCTCTCACTTACAAAGTTTCCCTGTCAAAACTTACTCCCTTTTCCCGACTTTTCCAATCTACTGGCATGTGTTTTTGTATAAAATATTTTTATATATTAATGAAGCATTGGAAAGTCGATTTTACCTTTATTTTGAGTGAATCATGAATAATCTCTTCAGTCCTCTCTTTCAATCAAAAATCCATTGAATATATATATTTCAAAATGTGTGTATTTTAAAGTGCAATGTCTGCTTGTGTTTAGCTCCGTCGCATGAAGCAGCTGGAACAAGAGAAGGAGGTGTTGCTACAAGGTCTACAGGCTGTGGAGCGAGCACGTGATTGGTACACTCAGCAACTTGCAGCTCTCAATGATAAAATGCGATTTCTGGGCAGAGATGCTTGCTATCATTCAGTAAGTACAGTGATTTACTTTTTTATGTATGCTTTATATGCTTTCACTAATTGATTGATATATATATACTCGCACCAAAGAAATCTGGCTAGTTGCATTTACTTCTTCTCTTCTTCATTTTGTTTTCTCTTTCTTTCTTTCTTTCTTTCTTTCTTTCTTTCTTTCTTTCTTTCTTTCTTTCTTTCTTTCTTTCTTTCTTTCTTTCTTTCTTTCTTTCTTTCTTTCTTTCTTTCTTTCTTTCTTTCTTTCTTTCTTTCTTTCTTTCTTTCTTTCTTCTTTTTTTTTTTTTTTTTTTTTTTGAAACATTAAAGCTGCTTAAATTTTTATGAGGTGAGGACTCCAGCTTCTTGCCAAGTGGGAATGTACAGTTAATGGACGGTACATATTTTATTTACATAAATGTGATGAACAGGGAGTCAAGTTTTTAAATTATCACCATAAACCACTTCAGTGCCACTTCTGAACTTGCACCATTATATAAAGTGGTTCTTAATAGAGGTTATTGGGGACAAAAGTAGGGAAAGTGTAAGGTCTCCTACTTTCCTTTCTTAGGGCTTTGTAAAACCATGATTTTAGCATTTATTTATTTATTATTTTTTTGTATTTATTTATTTTTATTATTATTATTATTATTATTATTATTTTTAGAAAACTGCACCAAGAATACACACACCAAGAAATATTTAAATGGAGTTTTTTTTTTTTTTTTTTTTTTTTACATGTTTTAAGCCAATAGAAAATTTTAGTAATTTTTCTTCTCCAATAATGTTCATGTTGCTAAAGCATTATCCAAATTTATCTTGGTTTAACTTTTGTATAGTGAATAAATTGAGTTGGGGTAATAGCTTTTTCCTCAACCTTTTTATGTAACATGGGTGTAACTCACTTCTCATCCTCTCTCTTAATTTGTATTAGTTGCAAAATTCAAGATAGTAATTCTATTCAAAGGAATTAAGTTAAATAATTGTCTTTATTAAAAAAATAATAATAGGCCTAATAAATAAAAAAATAATAAAGTCTAAGATGTAGGCGTAGTTTGTATAATTAGCAAGAATAGTCATGTTATTTGTTTGTAGGCTGCCCAATTAATTCTGTTCCCAAATCAATTTATTTGAAAAATGATTTTTAAGAGAATATATTTGTGAAATGATTGTAATATTGTGTACAGGAGCAGTGGTCTGAGGCTCAAACTGAAAGGCTGGGGCTACAGAGAGCTCGTGTGCTTGAGGTGAACAGACAACTGGCAGCCCTTACTGATCCCTCTGTACCACTACACATGAACCTGGCAGTAGGAGGAGCTACAGATTCCTTCTTGGCTCGACTCAAACAGCAAAACCATCTACTCAGTGAGGTAATAATAAAAAATTGTTACATTCTGTATTTGTGAAAGTAGATATTAAATGAAAATCATATTATGAATTTTTTTTTCTCATGTATATAAAGATCTCAGTAGTATAAATGCTATTTGATGATGGGAAACTTTCACCAATGTTACATTTTTTTTTCTTTTAATACTATTTATTATTATTATTTTTTGTACTCTCTTTCTTTTATACTTTCAGTTTTGTTTCATTTAATTGTAGGCCAAATTATTTGCATTGTTATTGTTGTTGTTTATTAAACTACTTTTAAAGTATCATTCACATGGAGTGAAAATTTAACGTCTGTCGACGGACGTCGACGGGTAAACAAAGTTGAAAAAGTATTGTTGCAACTTGTTTATAATGCAAAAAAAAACGAGCCCTTTCACATGGTTTTAAAACTGACGGATACCGACGGATACTGACGAGCAAAGCTGGCAACACGCAGCTTTTCTACCCGTCGCTATCCGTCAAAATGACGGGTACTGACGGGTAGCGACGGGTGCATGTGAACGGTTGCATTTGTTTACATAAGCCCAGCTCCATCCGTCAGTATCCGTCAACAATAATGCATGTGAAAGGGGTGATATGTTTATATTAGCGCAGCTCGATCTGTCGGTATCCGTCAGTTTTATCGCGCATGCGCAGTAATGTGAATTTTTTTCTCATGTGAAACAAACAAATTCGCGTAACCGTCAGTTTCCGTCAATACCCGTCGACGGACGTCAACGGACGTTAAGTTTTCACTTCATGTGAACAATACTTAACCAATACTGCATGAAAAATAAATAAATAAAAAAAATCTACTTTGACATTTACTAACTCAAGATAATACTGTTATGTTAATAGGAAGTACACAAGAAAAGTGATCATATTGCATCCTTAGAGAGAGAAAAAGCATCTCTTATCCGAGATTTGTTCCAAGCTAGAGCTCAACAAGAATGAACCAAGTGATCTTTTCTAAGGGAAGTAAGTTAACCCTTCCAAAACTTACACACATGCTGCCTATCCTGTCATATACAACTGTGTATGACAATTTATCTTTATTTGCTAATTAACCATGCTTTTTTTTTTTCATTGGTGGATTTCAAGTTTAGTTAATAGTATAGCATTTATTAATTACATTATTTATGCTTCAGTCTTAATTATAAAATGACTGAATTAATTTGTCTTCCTTTTGATTAAAAAGAATAAAATTGGGCTGAAGCATTAGAAATAAAAAGAAACATTTCAAAATACAAGTCTATCTTTGTAAATAAGCAAAGGTGCTATTTGTGCTCAAAGAAATATATATAAAAATGTGATTTCAATTTTTTAAAATTGTTTTAAAAAAAGCCACATTTTAAAAACAAATGCATTATTTGACTAAGGTATTATATCGACCTTGTTACGAGCAAAATGTGTAACTCATTTTTTGTCAAGCTAAGCAAAATGTGTAAGTCGTTTCTGAACGTAATGGAGATGGTGCTCGAATTAATATATTGCTTTGTGACAAAAAACGAGTTGCACCTTTTCCTTGCAACAACATCGATGCATATTTTTTTATAGATCAAAATTATTATTGATCATTTTACTGAAAAATTCTCTCTTTTTTTTTATGATCTAATATACCATTACCAAGTTATATAATCTCATTAGTGTACTTAATTAATAGTAATAGAAACTAATTATTATATAATATTTCTGTCTTGTGCTATTAACAATAAGATTTGAAAATCTCAAGCTTTTCTATCTAAAGAAGAATTATTATTTTTATTTTGTCATTTAAACGAATGTAGTTTGTAAGATAACACTTATTAACTCAACACACACGAATGTGCAATATTTGTGCAAAAAAAAAAAAAAAAAAAAAAAAAAGAATAAATATATGTTTGTACTTGAAATTTTATATTAAAAAATAAAAATATTTTAAAAAATAAAAAACATTTTATTTGAAGTTTTACATACAAAATATTTAAGTTTATACTAAGAAAATCAAAATGAATATAATTAAATACTTAATCTTTAATAAGAGTAGTGCACTAGATATCCCCTTCCTTATGCGTTCCCATAAAAATAATAATATTTTCTTTTAATTGTCAAGAGGCGAGAATTGCCATTTGAATGCACGTTGTTCGAGTGAGTTTATGAACAATACAGGCATACTGTATTTCGCTAACAATACTATATATCTTCAAGGAACTTGATTTACAAATGTTTTGAGTAAACTCCTTGCTATGATTGCTGATAACAAGTTCCTCCATGTGTGTATACTGTACATCATGGTTAATTACTAAAATATAGTAGGCAAGTTTATTAAAAGAAATTTACTGCACCTAGTACTTAGTGGTTAGGCAAAAGAATGAAGAAGACATTTATATAGTCAGCACACATTGCACTAACTGCTAATTTGTGCTTCTGCTGGTGACTTACTTCCTATCAGCACAGTCAGCTAGCAGATATGGTGTGAGTCATCTCTAATTGTTAAGAGTTTTTGTCAACGCTCACTGGGGAGCTCTATATAAAGAATGAAACCAGTCTAAGGCTGAGAGCAAGTCTCATGCTGTGTTATAATATTATGCACACGTTTCATACCTTCACTCCTCACCTATCCCTGTTCTATTACACATAGCAAAGTATTGCAGGTCGGGTATAGGTACATTAGTTTTTACCTGAAGAAGAGAAGTTATTTAGAGGTTTTTAAATTTCACATTGAAAATAAAACAATTTTTTTTTTTAACAAATGAAAAATATTTAATAGTTTCATTTCACATATACACACATTACGTTGCTGTTTGTTTTTTTAGACTGAAAGGAAGCAAAACTTTCATTCCGAATTAAATTGAAGTGAAGTGACTTACTGTATTCAAGTTTTGTAGTTTTACAATGAGCTACAAGAAAGTTAAATACATATCAATGTATAAAATTTATATCTTAGGTATTCGAAAATATATTAGACAATGTTGTTGTAGACATTACGAGCTTTTAAAACAAAATTTCTTTTTATACTATATTTTTTTTCTCATTTATGTATATGGTATAGTATAGAAGATGATTTTTTTTGTTACTATAAATAAAGATATTTAAAATATTTTGAATAATGTAACAATATTTTTTTCTTCTTTAAGTTGAAAGCAGGGTAGTTATAACTATAATTATCATTTAAAGTAAAACATATACAACCATCGTTAATAAAATTTTACGCCAGTAATAAATTGTTTCTGTGCTCTTTGAATATTAAATAAAAAGCTTTCAGTTTTCTATTAACAAAAAAAAAAAATCCTCACACATTAGGTAAATTTAATACTGAAATGTGGACATATTTGGCATTTTTGGTGACATATTATTTAAATAAAAATTATTTATCTATGTTTGTCGCCCTCTTGCATCCATTCTTTTGCTGTGTGCCAGTGAATGCCATCATGAGGCAACTCGGATTGAATTGATGGAAATATCCATGTTAAATACCAACGTTGTCCTAAAACTTCCACAATATTTTGCTTCCATCCAAGGTTATATTTTTGTACATTATGAGCATTTTCATACGTAACCTGTCCATTTTTAATTAAAATAACATGATAACCAAGTAAAGCTCCAGCAAAAAATATACCAGCAATATTTATTACATACAACATTAAATAAAACTGATTTACAGATGAATCAAATAAAAATACAGCTAATGGAAATGCCATTTTTAAGACCGTGTAAATAGAAAATGAATCAAATGAGTCCCATAGAAAATAGCTGTTGAAGTATGTGCTGTACGAAGTAGCTATTCCTAGGTTAATTAGAAACATGAAGAAAAATCTGTAATTGTATTGTCCAATACAACACGCAGTAAACAAGCAGTGGTGTTCTCGCTTCAAAATGCAGATTCCACAGTCATTGCAGTGCCAACTCCGAGGAGGTACGATAGCTTCACATGTTGAACATAGATGCCATCCTTCTTTATCTCCACTTAGCATCCGTCCCTGAATACTTGTGTCTACCAAAACAGCAGCTACAAAATTGCTGGTAATGTTTATCATTAGAAATGTTCCACATATTGTATGGAATAGATGCCAAAATGACCACATAGTATGCATTGCAGGTAAAACAATGAATATTTCAAACCAATAAATTATTGGTATAATAGCTATTAAAAAAATAAATGCTCCTAAGTCTGCAAAAGTTTTTGGCAATATGTTTTTTCTAATCCTTAATTCCATATTTACCGTATTTCCAACAAAAAAAACTAGAAAATAAACACTACGACGATACTCCAAACTCCAAGACACAAATGACAACAAGGTTACGCCTATTTCTAAGCAAGGAAAAAAGCGAAATGAATGCGTGACAGCATGACAAAATTATTTTGAAGGATAATCAGTGATCACTAACCACAGAAATGTGAGGAATGAAGGAAAAACATAGAAATGAATTAATAATTTAATTTATAGTAAAAAGTTGCCAAATATTTTCTAAAGTTATATTTAATGCTTTATAATTTATTTATTTTTGAACCCAATTTGATGGAAATTTAAATTTAGGACCGTGTTGGCGCCGAAGTATTTTTAATGAAATTTGAGATCATTCCAATATTCAACATAATATAATATATAAATAACAAATAAAATAGAATATAGATTTCAAGTTAATCAATTTTTGTTATAATATTTTAACTCTGATAATTCCAATCAATTTTAGCTTCTTTTTTGATTTACGTAACTTCCGATTTCCGGTTAGAAGCCGACGCTTCGCTCTTCCGTGTGTAGGTTCAATCTTTGTTGCCGGGTTTTAATTTGTTTATTTTACCCTAAATATTAATTTTTTGACGTGATATTGTGTTTGGCGTATTAACTAAAAATTGGGATACAATTTTTATTGAGTCATCGCACGCAAATTTGTAAGTAAAGCACTTAAATTTTACTGTAATTTTCTTCTTGGAATCTGCTTTGCGGTTTGGTGTTGTAAAAATGGCTGAAATTTTTGCGCTATTGATATAACTTACAATATTCAGTATACTGTATTAATTGGTTTGATATGGTTTAGTTTGTAACTGTTATTTAAACCTTATTTCAACTTCTTATATCTTGTTCGTAAATGAAAATTGCAAGTAGGAAAGCCAGATGTATACTTACCGGTATGACCAGTTTATGTGCAATGTGTACATTTGATAACATGCATACACCATACACCTGGCATGCAGGTACATACATTATACATACATATTGTATGATCTTGTATACAGTATAAACATATATATGTGTATGCTATACACACATGTTGTACTGATATTCGGAGACAGTAAGTTACACAAACAAAGGAAGTAAAAGGCAACATTTCATTCGACTTGTGTTACCGGTATTTCATGACCTGTGTTACTGTATCTTTGTGTCTATGTTGCGTCATTTACGATTTTTCCATATATCCAATGTTTTGTAACTTAATGTGTCTGTATTAGTACATATAAATACTGTACCAGTAAAACAAAGGTTATCAAATAAAATAATAAAAAATGTATGATACATATGTATGTATGTATATGCTTACATATTCATGCCAACACTGCGACGGTGTCATTTTGTGAAGGAAAGTTTTACTCTATTGCATTCATATATGTAAATACAGTATACACGGTTTGTGCTTCAAGGCAACAATATGTACCATACTGACACAAGTTACAAAGCATTGAACATATGGAAAAATCGTAAATGTAGCAATATATAGCTACAAAGATAATAAAGGTCAAGATAGAGAGCGTGGGTGTTAAAATATACCTTGAAATGTTGCCTTTTACTTCAATTGTTTGTAACTTTTTATGTCCGTATTGGTACACATACATATGCATCATACACAGGACCAGAAGTGGATCTGATGTTCTTACTGGAGCTCTATCCAGCACTTTGAGGGGGGGGGGGGGGGGGGGGTGCAGGAAACGTAGGCCCTGTGATAAATTTTAGAAATATTCACGGATGGAAATGTAAATATATGCCATTTTTGTGCTGTGTGGATAACATAAGTATAATAATTCTAATTATCATAAGAATAAGAAACTAGCCAAAAGAAACTTTAAAAACAGGTAGCAAAAATAAGATCGAAATGCTAAAAAGAAGAAATAATGATAATAATAATATAAACTACAGTACTACGGTATACTGTACCGTAATGCTTTAGTGGTGAGGTTAAAATTTTGCTAAGTGACAAGGAAAACATTTTCAGGGTCACTTAAGGGTCAGGGTCACATTATAATTATGGTACTCATTGCATTCTACAGCCTCTAAAATACAAAATGCCAAAGTTTCAGAATGATACAGCTAAATTAAATTTTAAGGCCTATACTTAACATGGGAAATGTGTTCTAAGTCACCCTGAGTAGGTGTTCACCCCGGAGAATAAATTAGGCTATTAAAAATAGACATCTTGCCTAATTGCAATAAAATTTGGTATGCATGGTCAGGAAGCTATATGTGATAGGATGCTACCAGATTCATATGCTTTCTTTCACCCCACCACCCTCCAGGGTAGAAATTTTAAGGGTGTTTGTTTATTGTTAACTTTTCCACTTCTTGGAAAATAATTTATTCTGGAAAAACAAATTACGAAGGAAACTCAAAAAGACAACAAAATTAAATTTGGACATGTGCACTATGCACACAATTTTTTTTAAGTTAGTGGCACCACCCACTATTGAGAAATAAGGGTTTTAAGTTAAAATAAGCAAGCGTTCAATTTCACCCCGGTTGACTGTACGTATATCGATCTTTTTGCGTCAAGATGAATCTTCTAAACTTTACAAATTTCCAATGAATGAACGATCTACACTTTACAGAGTCGCGGCTACCTGGAGCTTTTGCTGTATAAAACAGGTGTGTGAAGCTCCAGGTACTGCAAATTTGTAAAGTGTAGATCATTCATTCTTCGGAAATTTGTAAAGTGTAGTAGCTTCATCTTGACGCGAGAAGATCGATATATACACACACATATATAAATATAGTACTGTACATAATGGTGTAGTGTATTTTATTTGTATGTACTGGTATTTATATTTTGTTTATGTGAATTATGACATGTTTAGGTCTGCAATCATGTCGGCTGGTGAAAATGAGGATGAATGCTTTGTTGTCAAAGTACGTGGACTACCATGGTCCACAACCGTTGATGAGATCCTGAAGTTTTTCAGTAAGTTAAGAATACTTATGTACATAGTCTTTAATTTGAATGGAACATTTTCATGAAATAGTAACGTGTCAAACTTAAAATTTCTAATTTTTATTCTAGGTGACTGTAACATTAAAAATGGTAAACTTGGAATTCAAATGACAATGTCTAGAGAGGGTAGGCCAAGTGGAGAGGCTTACATTGAAATGGAGTGTGACGAGGATATTGAAAAAGCATTAAAAAAAGACAAGGAACACATGGGACATAGATATATTGAGGGTAAGATAACTGCATATTTATTTACTCATGAATAAGCAACATGTGGATTTAATTAAAGCTTCTAACTCTTTATCCCTGGTTAATGTTACAGTGTTCAAGGCAAAGAGATCTGAAATGGATTGGGTGGTAAAGAGAAGTGGACTGAACCTAGAGAATGCAATGGATGATGGTTGCGTAAGGCTACGAGGATTACCCTTTGGGTGCTCTAAAGAAGAAATTGCTCAGTTCTTCTCAGGTACACTAAGTTTATAGAAAGTATACATTAAAAAAAAAAAAAAAAAAAAAAAAAATGCCAAAATAAAAATAAACTTAATTAAGGATATAAACAGTTTAACTTATAAAAAAATACTTGATGGATACATAATTCTTAATTATATTATTATAATTGTATTATGAATTATTACTTAAATTGATAAAGACAGCACGACTAGCAATATTCATCATTTAACATTTCTTCAATGTTGTGTGAGTTATATAAATATTTTTATTTTTTGAACAATAAATATTATGATTTTAAATAAATTTACCACAAAAAAAAAAAAAAAAGATGATTACTCTAAATTCTATAAAATAATTCAAAATAATGTAGGTTCAATTATAGTTCAATAACCTGCAGTAAAAGAAAACAGCAGTTGCATCGTTATTTCTTCTGGTAAGAATTTGACAAAGGGTACATGTGATGATAAGTTTTGGTTTTTTGTTATTTGGTTTGGGTAGGGATGGAGATAGTGCCCAACGGGATTTCCCTACCAACTGACTTCCAGGGAAGAAGTACGGGGGAAGCTTACGTTCAATTTATAAACAAAGAAGTGGCAGAGAAGGCTTTGCTGAAACACAAGGAGAAAATAGGACACAGGTGGGGAGCTCGGAAATTTAGAAAGCCGAGAGGGAGGGAGATACCCTTGGGTGGGTTCACCCTCTTTATTTATTTTTTTCTCTCTTTTTTATTACTTGGGTATGCAAGTGGTGTGGTTGGTTGTCTCCAGACAAAAGTAGCTACTGGTCAAAAACACAGTTCATTTATTTTCCTGTATTTACTGGCAAATACAATGAGAACCTGGTTTTGTAGTTATTGTATGTCTGGGGTTGTAATGTAATAATTTGGGCTCCAGAGTTTAGCTCAGGGGCTGTGATGTAGTCATGAAGAAGGGAGGTACAAATGTCAATTTTTACTATATTCAATTCAAATTAACTAAATTATATTATGGAAATTTTTAATAAAACATAATAAAAGATAAATAAATAACATTTTACTATCGTTCAAAATGAATCTTTAAATATGAATATTATTAATATAAAAAATATATTCTTAAAATATAGCAAATCACTTGAAAAATTATTTAACACTGAATGGACAAAACACTTTCTTTTCTATTTATACTGCAAGAAGTACTCCTCACTTATGACTGCACTTGTACTGTTAGTTCAATTTGAATTTGTAAAGTTGGCTTTAGTTTTAATGGACTCTAAGCTAAACTCTGACATTTACAGATACATAGAGATTTTCCGCAGTAGCTTGTCAGAAGTACGAGCTGCATTGGGTCCCAAGATGCGTCCTATGGGTTTCTCTCAACGGCCAGCACCGTACGACAGAGGGGACCGCTTCGGGGGGATGAATCGCTATGGCGTGGGCAGAGGGTCGCGCAGCTTCAAGGGTTGGTTGATTCATTCATACAGGAAATTCAAATATCATGATTTCTTTTTTATTGCTTTCAATTCATTATTAATTAAGCAGATAGTTTTGCAGAGGTGTACCTAACGTTTGGTATTGTTGTGGCCTGCAGGGTATGGGGATTATGAGGATGGCTGGGGCTACAATGACAACTCTTGGGGGGGCGGAGGTCCCCGGGGAGGCCGAGGAGGAGGAGGAGGAGGAGGAGGGGGCGCTCTCAAAGCTGGCGGCTTCTCAGGCAGGGGAGGAGGCGGTGGAGCAGGAGCAGGAGGGGGAATGTGGCAAAACGATGGGGGCCACTGTGTCCACATGAGGGGACTGCCTTTCCGAGCCTCAGAATCTGACATCGCAGAGGTAGAACTTTCAAACACAAACTTCCTTTCTCCCATACTTTGCTACTAAATAATGCTACAAAATTAATACTAACTTACGTTTTTGTCTGTGTGTTTGTGTGCTGTTTAGTTTTTCAGGCCTCTTAATCCAATCAACATACGTCTGATACATGACAATTCAGGCAGAGCTTCTGGAGAGGCTGATGTGGAGTTTGCAGCTCATGAAGATGCAGTCAAAGCTATGAACAAGGTAATGTAAAATATTACTTTTCACGATGCAGCTACATAAATTTTCAATGATTTCGTCCTAGTACCAGATACTATCTCCCATTCCCCAATATTTCTTAATCTATGTGTTTTTTATCCATCAAATTATAATATCAGATAATACACATTATTGTGCATATTATGTGTGATATATTTATATTTGTTTTTTTTAATGTTGCAGGATAAAGCCCACATGCAGCATCGTTACATTGAGCTATTCCTCAACTCATCACCTGGAGGGGGAGGCGGTGGTATGGGTGGCAACCAGGGTGGAAACTTTGGCAACAACATTGGAGCTGGATTCCCTGCAGGCTATGGAGGTGGAGGTGGAGGAGGTTCTCTCAGAGGTAAATTTCTTTCTCTCTTGCCTGCAACATATCGTTATTAGTAGAAACATCTGTTAAATGCAAAATTCATAACTAACTCCCCCTCCCTTTTTACAATAACAAGCAAGATGTATTGTTATTATTCAGGATGAGCTTATTTTGAAATTTTTTAGTGGGAAAAGTAAAGATAGTATTAAGTAACCAAGGAGTTAAAGTACAATGGTACAGATTCTCAATTACAGATTAAATGCCACCTTGCATGCCAAATTTTAAGTTTCAGCAAGAAAAAAATATGTATATATATTTTGAAATTGTGGTGCATTTTTTTTTCTTTAATAGCCGCAGTATAGCAAACTTTATTGTCAACTGCTTATAAGTTTGAATTCTTTCAAATATTATACTTTGTCTTCTTTTGCATCCCCCCCCCCTCCCCCACCTTTTCCATTATTTTTCAGAGTAATTCTAATTGTTACATTTGTATTTCAGGTATGGGTAACAATTTCCGAGGTGGATTCCAAGGAGGTATGGGCAACAACATGGGATACAATCAGATGGGAGGAAATAACTACAATGCATTTTAATGTAATTCTCATCTGCAAGTAAACATAACTCAAGCATGGTACAAATAAATCTACTTGTCCACACTTTAAAACTCTCTGCTACAAAAATTAAAATCATTTATGTACAGTAAATATAAATACAAAAATAACTATTTTAACTAAGTAACAGTAGTTGATTTTAAGTTTTTACCATGCTGCTTTAAATATAAGTTCATTAATGTATCAAGAACATCTCAATTGTTAATAGAAATTAAGTAAATCTAAGAAAAATCTTAGCAACATTAAGAGGTTAATTAAAATGTTGTATCTTATTTAATGCTGGAATATAAATTAACATATATTCCAGTTTCCATTATTTTTTAATTATCTAACTAAAGCAAAGTTGTAATAATTAAAATAGATTCTTTTTATATTGCAATATATAAATATTTCCCTTTTTTTAAATAAAAGAATTAATAACCTTGTACCTCAAAATAAAAAAAGTTTTTAAATTAAAAACACTTAAAACTATAAATTAAATTGTAGTTTGTAGTGTAATAAAAATTTTACGCTATTAAAAATACTGTAAAGTTTATATCTATTTGCCTTATTTTTTATATCTCATGAAAATAACTTGTAAACATTGTGTAACTCTTATTAGATAGGCTATATTATGTTTTATTATTTAAGAAAATGTAAAACTGAAGTCAAAATATTAAATAAGAACCAAAAATGTTTGTACAAGTATAGTTTAAAGCAAGGTTATGTGGACTGTTTGTGTATGTGTGTACAATCCTAATAAGTTTTTTGTAACTTAATGTAACCCTTATCTAAGCCGGTAGCTCAGTGGTACGTGTGCTGGTTTGATGTGAGAAAATCAATAGTTTGTTTCTTAGTGGGCATATCAAGGGCAACACGGCGTTTTGGTACTAGGGCAATTTCCGCAAGAGCGATTTTGGCACATGTGCAATTTTTGCTGCGCCTACCAATGGCACACCTGTGCAGGCTAAGCTTTTAAAGATGTTTCAAAAGGGGGGAGCGTGGAGAATACAGATGTGCCAAAGAGAAGATTACAGAAGTACCAATATGCCTTTTAACCCTCGATATGCAGCTTTTTGAGAGGCTGTGGTATGTACTGAATGTATTCTCATGATCCATGCACATTGCCAGTGTGTTACAGGTAAAACAGTACGAGAAGTGTTTAGGCTTGACAGGTCTATTCATGGCTCCGATGCTCCGATCAGTCCTAATGGTGGTGGTATTGGCCCTTGCCAAGTCCGAGGTATCTCTGGGCAGTTCACCAATCCACCCTATCTCATTTCTATAAAATCTCACGTTGGGTTTCTCCTGTTTTGTGGTACAAAACTCATTTAATTTTTATTTTTTTCCAAATGGTTTTTCCTATAATATACACAATCCAAATAACTTTGATTCAAACTGTACAATAAAGAATGTTAATTTAATAAAAAGTATATTGTAATTAACAGTCTGTTACACAATAGCCTTCTTGAAGACAAGGGTTTCTATGTAATCCAAATTGCATACAACTTGTAATGCAAGTTGACTTTGTTAAGAGTCAAAGTGTTCTGTTATGAGAACCTTAAAATGCCTATCATCTGATGTTATAATTTTAAGTTAAAAAGTTTTAAATAATTATAAAAGACTACATAGATAACTTTCATGCATTACATTTAAAAGAATAACAAAACTTTTTATTATTATTTTTTGTTTGTTTGTTTTTTTCACATATTTTGGGGGCAAAGGAATGTATTATTATATTGGTAAAAAGTTAAAAAAGAAAAAAAGGAAAGAAAAGCTTTCAAGCTTGTAAAAGAGCACAGTGTTATGTGTGCTATCTAAACTAGTATTTATTAATAATTAAAATTTTAATACATACTCTTTAATAGAAATCCCTCTTTTAAAATAAAATTTTTGGAGGGTATCATACTTTTCTAACTTTTAAATTTACTGTTTGACCAAAACTTGCATTAAATGCATCATCACAATTATGTAATAGATGTGAATAAAGAAGTCCAAAGTGAGTTACAGTAACTGAATAGATTTGTATTCAGTTGTATGGTCTTCAAAGTAATAATTTTCACTTATTATAAAATCAAACAGGATATAGCAGTTAAACCTTTCCTAGTTAGAAATAATAAATTATTGTTCATTTTGTATTCACAAACATTATTTTATTATTTATCTCTATAATTCTGAATTAAAAAAAGTTTTACGGCCTAAAAATTCAAATGTAAAACTTAATTCATTTCAAATAAATAAAACAAATGGTCAGATTAATACCATTGTTTTTCTTATGCATGAGAAATAAAACAAACCCTTTTCCAATTTATATTTTATTTTGATTATAAAGTATTCACAAAAACATGTTTGCATCAAATATTTCAAATAAAAAACAATATTTGTCTGATAAATAGGTACAAAATTACAAAAGCCTACACTGATGCTAATTTAGATTATTTACAGTTATCGGTAGTATAAAAAATTTAAACAGTTTATAGAAATCTATCAGGTGCTCAATTCAATAAGTCTTATGTATGTAACAATTATTGTTTACTACTTTCCTTTCAATCTTGCTATTTATGCTTCAGCACAGATTCTGTTTCTTTAGACGTCAATAACTGCCTAATAACGTAGAAGAAAAATTTAATTCATACCATTTAAAACAAATAAAATTAAATGATTGAATGATTGATGGAATTTGTTACATATATGATGAGAAATAAAAGACATAAACCTGTTCTAAAAATTAATAATTTTTATCAAAATATTCTTAATGAGGTAAAAAGCATGAATTTTTATGTAGAAAAAATATTTTTACATAACATGTTTGGGATGCATACAAAATTAAACGAGCCTATACTGATTATTAGTTATTTACATAGGTGATATTATAGAAATAAATTGGTAACTTAATTCAATTAAAAAATGTTTTTACATAACAAAAAACATGTTTGGGATGTACGTATACAAAATTAAATGAGACTATACTGATTATGAGTTATTTACAGCAGTATAAAAAAGTTACATAGAGGTTATAGAAATAAATCTGGAACTTAATTCAATTACAAGAATGTGCATACCAACATTAACATGTCCACTTGACTTGTAATTCAGCTCCATACTGTAGCAACATAGTATCTTGAACTTGACATAAAATTTGTAGATAAGTGTTTTTCCAAGCATCATTTTCTGTCTCTACTTTCCTAGAATTACAAAAAAAAGAAGACATTAAATAAAAATTATTTGTAACTTATTAATTACAATAACTTACAACTAGAAGTATATAATCAGAAGAGAAAAAAAATTGCGGTTTGATAAATGAATTAAAAGGATTAGTACAAAAATATTGACTATAAGTAACTGATTTGAAGATGAATTTGAGCGATTTTGCCCACATCTTCTGTTTTTACACATGCATAGAAACAATGTTGAAAATGCTTAAAGTTGGCCTCAAATCAGTTACTTATTTATTAGTCAATAATTATGGATTATTTATTAAATAATTAATTACTAACATAGTAAACATCTAAACATGTAAGATTGTGTTTACTAATGCACATAATATGTACATAACAACGGTGACTTGGCTAACAGTCGTAAAGGTAGTTTTTATCTTTATTATAGCAAAGAAAAACAAAGATGATTATGCTCTAAAACTTGCCTATGTAAGGTACGTAAAATGGCTTGCACTTTATCAATCTTCTTACGTGTTACAAGCTGTTGCAGGAAAGTGCATATGACATCTCTATCAATATCTTGGGGGCAAGATTGTGTGTCCACCCACTCTCTGATGAGCTGCAAGGCTTCAGGTAGCGACAGCTTAGAATTTAGCACACCAGTCTCCTCTTCTTCTTGTCTTGTATCAACTTCAAAGCTACTAGAGACACCTGCAGGCTGTTCAGACTCTGATGATATCTAAATTAGCAACACTCATTTAAATACACCATGATTGAGATTATTTTATGTTTTTGGTCTACTAGCATTTAATACTTCTCACTATTACATTTTTTTTAAGGAAACTCTTGAAACAGCGTACAGTATTTTATCTCTTGCTCCTTAAAAATATTTTTCTTTTAATTAAAAAAAAAATCAAATGGAGAAAGAAAAAAAATCTTATTTTTAATAAATTTGTATGAGACCAAGATGTATATAGAGAAGGTGGTATAATTTGCCCTTTTACTGCCGCCAGAACTCGGTTTCCTTCGTAAAACTTCGAATTTTGACATACGTCATAAGAGGTGACTGTAAACAGAATCACGTGGTCTCTCAGGTCCAATGAATTATGTACCTGGAAAAGGAGGAGGGACACAAAATTTCCCCTCTTTTGGCGCTAAATTTCCCCTCTTGTTTTGATTCACCTCCTGTGACGTTTCATCCCTTCCTTTACCTAGGCAAACTACACCACCTTCTATATATACATCTTGTATGAGACGTAATACTTACTGATAAAATTTCTTTAGATTTGGTTGGACTTTTGAGAAGTGTGTTAATTTTTTGCTGTCCTTTCAACAATGCTTGCTTATTTTTTGATCTAGGACTATATTTCCCTTTCTTAGGTGAGACTAGAGCAGATTTTGAAGGTGATACTGTAGGGGTTGTTTTCCCAGGTGACTGCAAAACTATGAGGAGAACAGTTAATATCAAAGAAGGTGAACATCAGATACCATAGTGAATACTCACTTGAAGGTAGGGGTGGAGTTTGTGGTCTGCCGTTGTTTTGTAGGTTATTCATAACCTCAGCCCTCAAGTCTTCGGGCAAAGCTTCTAAGAAACTGGGGTCAATCTGCAGCAGAAAAATTGATACAGATATCAATGTAAATAGAAAAGTATTTTAATAGAATATGCTCTGTCTTTCCCATTTTAAATGATAATATGTATTGTAATGTTTTGGTTTACTACGCATCTTCCAAAAGCTCAATTTGTGCAACTACATTATTGAAAAAGGAATGCTACATACAAGAACTGTTAGTTTTTTTTTTTTTAGAGACAAGGGGACTTAAAAATAAAGTTATAATTTTTGTTCACTATATTATATACCTGGGAGAAGGTAATGTTCTCTGCCGCCTGCAATCCTTGCTGAGCAGTTTCAGTTGACTCAGAATTAGCTTCAGACTTGACTTGCTTGCTATTTTTGTAGTCTTGAATCACCTCTTCTCTTATATCTGGTGGCAAAGCAGCCAGAAACTCCATATCTAATTCACTATCCTCTTTGGATTTTGATGTCCCTGGAACACTGGGAGCAGACACAAGTGATGCTGAAGTGCTTGGAAGAGAACGATCCAATCCAGCATGACTTGGTCCAGCTTGATTAAAATCCATTGTTTCATTCACTTCAGGTACATCAGATGTGCTTTCTTTTATTCTGGTTGATGAAACTGTTGATGTAGATGTTTTTTTACTTCTCACTATGAAGTTATTCAAACTTCTGTCTTTGCTACTTTTTTCTGTTAGTTTTGAAACTTGTATTCCCATTCCTCTTAAAGATGAAGCTGGAACTGATAGTTGACCAAGCAAGGTAATTGCTTCCCTGAGAAAAAGAAAATGATATACTGTATTAATAATATTCAAATTAGTTCTTTATTCACCAAAAATAGTCAAAACAATACAAAAAAAACATAAAAGATACATTGTCTATGCCATGATCAAACACCCCTCCACATGCATGCTAAAGCTAACTATTAGGATTGACAACAAAAAGTGAACTTTCTCTCACTTTGCAATGATGCTGTGGTCACTGGTGGGAACTGCCAGTGTAGAGGATTTGGACATGTTATCGCACACACCATGTCCCATGAACTTGGCTGTCTCTCTTGGGGCATTCTTTGCTTTAACCTGCAGACAAACAGCATATCTCACTCAGTAAAACAAGAGCACTTAATTATATAAATAATGCAATACAGTATTATAAAAGAAAAATTAAAATTTATAGGCAATTAATAGTAAATTTACAAGTGGCCCTAAAGGGTATAAGATTATTAAAAGGATGAAAATAATATTGTTTCTATGAAGCTTTTCCCTAGTTTATATGGCATGCTTTTTTTTTTTTTTTTTTTTTTTTTTCCCTATTATTATTATTTTATGTTATTTTTTTGGATTAATTTAAAATTAAGAGATCAAGCCTATAATTAGGCCTATTTTATTCCTTGCTTGAATTCTCTATTTTATTTTATAATCGTTAAAGAAAAATCTATGTAGCAATTATAGTTGATTGGTAAAAAGCTACAAAAAAAAATAAAATAAAATAGGAAATAGGATTCAAACACACATTTAATCTAGAAGCATACTTAAATCTTACAGATTAACTACAGGTTATAATTTCTTATTTTAGTTAATAAATAATTTATTAAATAGTTTACCATGAGTTTGAGTGTGATACAACGTCCCTGCTTGCTGATTTCCTCCAGTCTACTTTGTACTTCACTTGCCAGCTCTCTGATAAACCCTGCAGCTTCACTAGGTTCTTCAAAACGAATCCCATAGTTGATCTCAGCAGATACAGACTTTCTAGTGTGTTCCAAGTCTAGTTCCCTGTCATCTAGACCTTGAGAGTGGCGATGCAAGTTGAGACCTATTTTTTGACCAAAGTCAGCTTGAAGGCGAGACAGAGGTACTTTCTGCAAGTCTCCACATTTCAGCAAGTGCTGACTTTTCAGTCGGTAAGTCAGGTTACGTCCAACTCCTGTAAACAATAAATTAAAATTCAAAACATAAATCAAGAAAAACATATCGATGATGTTGCGAACAATATGTGCAACTCATATTTTGTCAGGCGAAGCAAAATATGTAAGTCATTTTTTCATAAAAATATGTACACATGCTAAAGGAAATCCTCAGTCAAATAGATCAGGCAGTGATAGAGCTGCGGAGTTTGAGGTGTACAGACAAAGACTAGAGAATAAATTTGCTAAAGACAATGTGTCTGACCAAACAACAGAAGATCTAGTAAAGCAAAGAATGAAATGGAGTGATGTTGATAATAGCTCCATGTCTGAAATGCAATATGTGTAACTCATTTTTTGTCAAGCTAAGCAAAATGTGTAAGTCGTTCCCGAACGTAATGGAGATGGCGCTCGACTTACACATATTGCTTTGCGTGACAAAAAACGAGTTACACATATTGCTTAGCGTGACAAAAAACGACTTACACATTTTGCTTCACCTGACAAAATACGAGTTACACATATTGTTCGCAACATCATTGATATCAAGAGTGAAACTCCCTTGGTATGAAAATATTGATCTTGTTGCAAACAAAATATCTATCTCGTATTTTATCACGTGAAGCAAAAATGTCCATCTCGTTCCCGAACATTATGGAGATGGCGCTCAAGATAGACATTTTGCTTTCACTGACAAAAAACGAGATAGACTTTTTGCTTTGCGTGATAAAATACGAGATATACATTTTGTTTGCAACAAGATTGATGTGCCTCATAAAGTTGTAAAGAGAACTACTCTTATCTAAATCTGAAAGGGATGTAATTACCATGATATGTACGGTATGCATGCGCATGCATATAAATAATAATAATAATAATAAATGGAGACCTTTTTATACCTCTAATGCTTTTAATTGCTTTTACTCTGCTTAGGATTCCTACAAATGAGGTTTGCTTACCTGGAAGATCGTCCACTGAAACATCTGTCATAAATGCACAGACATCCTCGGCCAGCAAGTGGTACTGACCATCAGGTTTGGCTTTCCTTGTGGCAAGTCTTGCCTGCAGTATGTTGCCTCCAAAACCAGTAGATGCAGGGCATCCAGTCTTTCTCTATTAAAAACAAACAGCACATTTTAACTTAATTATACGTAGTTGACAGATGTTTCACAGTGCAACTCTCATTTTCCCATTTAAAATCTTTACTAGTGCTATGAGATATTATAGAAAGTAAACCAGCACAGTTAGGTATGAAAAGGATAAGGGCAAAAAACAACAAAAAAAAACAACAACAACAACAACATTAGAGAAACCAGCATAGGCCTTATACCCATAGCTTGATGAAAATCTTGCCAACACAGAGATAAAAGGGAGGGGAAAAAAAAAACTTTGGGAATTAAAGCTTTGGAAATAGCTTTAATGAAGGCAAAACACACTCCATTCCTCTTAGAGTTTAGTGCTGAAAGCTATTCAAAGTATTAGTATTTTAACTCTGTACTAGCCAGATTTTCACCGAGCTATGGGACTCTCTTCACTATGGTAAAGCCCTTGCTGTTTTTCCCTACATTTTCTTTCAAATATCTTTGCAAGAGCTATAAAATAAAAATATTAGTAATAATACTAATAAGAAAATTATTTATTTATTTCTCCTATAGCAAAAATGAATAAATTATAATGAATTTTATGTGTTTTCATTTTATATTAGAAGATAACTAGATAAATTACCTTGATTTCACTACGAAGAAAGGAAGCAAATACTAGTGGTGATGTGTTAGTTTCTCGTAACAAATTTGTACAATCCACAAACATTTCATCACAACTCACAGCCTCAATATCCAAACTAAAACTTGCAACAGTATCATACAATATGAATGAAACTTCTTTATAGCCTTCAAAATCATAAGGTATTGTTTTTAAATTTGGACATAATTTCAGTGCTGCTCCTAAAAACATTCCATTTTTAAGACCAGCTTTTCTAGCTTCATAACTACATGATGCAATTTCAGACATGGAGCTATTATCAACATCACTCCATTTCATTCTTTGCTTTACTAGATCTTCTGTTGTTTGGTCAGACACATTGTCTTTAGCAAATTTATTCTCTAGTCTTTGTCTGTACACCTCAAACTCCGCAGCTCTATCGCTGCCTGATCTATTTGACTGAGGATTTCCTTTAGCATGTGTAACAGCAACGGGTAATCCTCTCAATTCAGGACGATTTCTGAGTCCAACAGAAACAAAGAAACAATCCATATCAATATGCATGATAATCTTTTCATTACTTCCTATGTAAAAATTAGACTTTGTTGTCAAATTTTGTTTTAATTTCCATTCTAACAATTGTTGTCTACCAGAGAAGTTTCCATTGTGATTTTTTCTCACATCACTTACATATTTCTTAAACATACTTCCCATTGTTGAGATATGATGAAGTCTTGAATGACTATAGAATTCTGAAAGGAAATTTGGTTCTCCTGCTTTTGCCATTCTATTAGCTGGTTTGTTGACATTTGTAGGTTCATTTGTAGCAGAAGGCTCTTTATTAGTCACTTCAACAATGGCTTCATTTACTTGCTCTTGAAGTAAATTTAAATCTGGATCTTCAAATTCAACAGAACTACTATTATCAGATTCTTGATTGCTATTATTTTCTAGTATTTCAGTATGTGTAGATATACTCTTCTCTGTTTTGCTTACAGTTGATGTTGCTTGATGGTCACTTTTTATTTCAGAGAAGCTAACTTCTTCTTCTTTTATTTTAGGACTTGATTTTCCAACTTTATTTACTTCTAAATTTAGTGGAGCAAATCTTGGTTTCTTATTCAATTCTCCATGACTATGATTTGACTTGGTACTGGATGATGCACTGAAGCTTTCTGCTGCAGGGAACGATATCTTAGGTTGTGACTTGGATTGATTTGAATAAAGCAGAAAGGGCCTATAGTCAAGTAATTTCCCAGCTTTAAGACACTCGGAGATCCAACCAGGTTTAACAACTTTGGGTTGACCTTTAAGTTGCTTAACCTTGGTATCAGCTAAGTTGGTTGCAATGATAAATGTGGTTTTCTCACAACTGTAATATTGATGATACTTTCCACCATTTAACATCATGATACGTTTCAATTCATCTGCCGAGGGTACTGCAATAAAAACAACATAAATGTTAAAGCAATAATTTTGCAAAGTTTCAAAATAAAAATTTAGCATACAAACACACACCCACGAGCCATAACCACAGCTTTCTCCCATGTGGAATGCAAGTATACATGCATACGTGTCCAATGGAGGTTATCGGTTTAGCGCGCGGGGAGACGCGGGGTTAAGCTAAGGGTCCCCTAATTTAACATTACGCTTATGGGGAAAAACACGTTTTTTTGCAATTTTTGAGAAAACTACTCCTCCGATTTCGGAGAAATTTAAATGAGAAATACTTGACATACTATTACGTGTTTTAAGACATGAAAAAAATTTCAGAATTTTTTAAGCCGATAACCTCCATTCAAGAACGTCACTATCAGTGACGTCACATGAGCTTTTCAATCGGAAAAGCATACTTTCAATCTACATAACCACATGTATGGATATAAACAATAAAAAGTACAAATACTGCATTACATGCGGTGTCAACTGCACTCATAGGTGTGCTGTAATATATTTGAGTTACAGTAGCAATAAGTACAGGAACATTATGTGAGAGTTTAATTTTTAATAAAGCTTAATTTGATAAATGTTTTATTATTTACCAGTATAACCATTGACAAAAATAGAGATGCCTTGGAATATTGTAGTAGTTTCCTGTTTACTATTAACTTCTTTGCTCGCCTCCTCGCTGAATTGATCCAATAATTTGGCCTTCTTAGCTGCCATATATCCTCCCTGAAATACAGAAATGATAACATGCAAACTATTAATTGAGCAAATGCTGTGAAATTTGCATGTATATACGTAGTATGCATTACATGTTTGTTATTTTTGGTGGTACATGAAAACATGAATGTAAACTCACCCATAATTCAAATCCATTTTCTCCAAAATCAGAGTCACGCGCCCTTCTCATATTGAAGAAAACTTTAAAAATAGTTTTACATATGTTAGGGTTAAAAATAGTAATTAATATAATACATTCAACAGCTAATTAAGAGTTAAACAAGCATAGATATGCACGTAAAAATGAGAGCATGCGACATTTTTCTATACCAGCTGTGTTTATTTACGTTTTAAGCCATGGGGATGAAGCGCCCTGTTTAAATTAGGAGACTCGCTTCAGCGCCTCCAAATTTAAAAGTGGATAGGTGTGAAACTAAGTTATGTTGTTCGTTTTTTGAACTACAGATGGCGCTTGCATGCATTTTTCTTATTTCTTGGTAATTGCGCTCTTTTTTTAAAATACAATAAATGAGTTGAAGTTTAATCTGGCATAATAAAGACTTTTACACATCCTTGCGCTTTAATTGTAACCATGTTTTTGGTGCTCAATGCATGGTTCAGCATAGAGCAAACATTATTTTTCATCAATTGTCGCATAAATAAGTTTATTTCGACTGCAAGTAAAATCGACATTCTGCGAGAGCTTGCATGGTTTGACCGGAAAATGCATCACATGTATATATAATGTCATTATTCCTTTAATTTTGCTGTAATTAATTAAAAAGATACTTAATAAATATATGAAAATGAGTAAATATTAAATATATATATATATATATATATATATATCTTAAATATGAAAAAAACAAAAACGAAAAGAAGCACTTTGTTTAAAAGGATAATAAAATGTATATATATATATATATATATATATATAGCAGAGTTTACTGAGAAGATGAAGCAAAGGTACCACATATATATCCCTTAATCAAAAAGGCATGGAATTGAATGGATGGGGGGAATTTAACATCATAAAAAAGCACAAAATAAAACTACATATAGAAAAGCTAGGATCATGAATTTATAAGTTAAAAGTGTGATGGGAACAGTACAGATGTGGGAAAGTATTCGTTCCTTTTAGTATCTAGAACTATATACCTATGATTGGAATGGGATTGATGGAGATGTTATTAAAATAATAAATATAGAAAGTTATATGGAAATAAATTAGGAGAAATACTAATATAAATTTTATTACATTTTGTTTTATTTAAGGATAAGTGCGAGCCACTGTATACTTATAACAGTACATTATGCCAGTACAGCCATCAGCAGTATGATTATACTAGCTCAGCAGCAAATTTATATCTACAATATAGGTATTACATGAACATCCTCAGGAGCAGCTATAATAAAATAAAGCAGAAATAAAATAAACAACAATTGCGAGATTATAATATTGCTATAAGTATAAGCACTTAATAACAATTAATAACAATTTCATGACAATAACTAATAATTAGATGGTTTGCATTTCAAAATTTAAAAACACAAGTAAACCAATTTATTTTATAATATTTTATTAGCACACATATTTATACAACATAATGTTTCACAATGGTCATTTAACACAGGAAAACTGATAGTGACAAACTGAGCTGATCTAATATAAACTTATGGATCCTTTTACATATTACATACACTGTAGTTGACAGTCGATATAGCAATTGCTGCAAACATGGTAACTTTTTTTCACATGGTACCACATTTTTCAAAATTCAATTATAAGCCAAACATATAAAAGGGAGGGGGGAATGAAGTGCAAAACCTATGCAAAAAAAAAAAAAAAATCTAATAATTACGTTTCATTTTCCTCTAATACTTCTAAAAATAAACGAGCCTCTCGTACTCTAATTTTTCTAATCTGTGCTTTAAACGTCAAAGAAAACAAAACAGGGAAGTTTTTCTACGCAATTTCTTTGTTTGTACCAAGTATTTCTGGATAAGTTCTGAGCCGACAACTCTGAGGAAGGTTGCTGATGTCTGGTTTGCAACAGCTTTGGCCAGCAGGGTCTTGCCTGTGTCTGGAGGTCCATACAGGATGACTCCTTTGGGTGGACGAATACCCATCTCCTCGTAGTACTCAGGATGAATGAGAGGTAGCTCTACAGATTCTTTAATCTCCTGGATCTGCGTGTCCAAGCCTGCAAGCAACAATAACTGATATGTAACACCAAACAATCACATAGCATTACATAAACATATCAATCTTGTGGCTAACAATATGTGTATCTCGTTATTTATCACGCATAGCAAAATGTGTATCTCATTTTTTTTTTTTTTTCAATCGAAGCAAAATGTGTAAGTCGTTTTTTAATGTAATGGAGATGGCGCTCGACTTACACATATTGTTTTGCATGACAAAAAAAGAGATACACATATTGTTCGCAAACCATTGATATGCAATAGTCAATTATCTTGCCGAGTATGAAACAATTTCTACAACATCACCTGTTAAATAATTAAAAACTACAATACAAAACTTACCATTTTAATGGTTTTCTAGAATTTAATTTAGCTTAGAAAAATATTAATGATCACAGTAATTACTGGCATGTACTGATTGTAAACTGGAGCATAATTGTCTATAATTGTCTGCATTTAATAATTCAATGCAAGTGCACAGTTAGAGCTAGTACATAATAGTGTTGTTCGTAAACCCGCCTGTTTTTTTTTTTAACCAAAAAATGTACATTACACTTGAATAGCCATACTTGATCGTCATTATAGTAGCAGAAAACAGGGTTTACAAACAGCATTAAAGGAATAGACCAGAGAAAAACACAAGCATTTATATCACAAAACACTTGATGGGATTTACATAAATAACATTAGTTTATCTCAAAACCCAACAGTAGCCCCGCAGCAGTGATCAGAAAATTTTATTTATGCAACCCGCACAACATTTTCATACTAATTTTTACATGCTTCTGACAAACATAAATTTTTACGCAAATTGCATACTTCACAGTATTTTCACGCTCTCTCGTGGGGCTACATTAACATTATGGTAAAAATTGTCATCATAGTTTTGAAGATCCCATTTTGTGTTTATTCATTAAAAAGCCCATGTTGTTTTGCGGTCTATGGCTTTAATATATGTCATGCAATAAAGTATCTAAGAAAAAAAACAAAAATTAAAATCCATACGGTTTTAATTTTCAATTAAAAAATTATGATCACAATTATACAGACATTTTGTCAGGCTTAAACCTCACCCATTCAAAAATGTACTTTTTTCTATGCTTAAATTTGTTCAATAAAGTAATTTAAGTAATAAAAACTATAAGATTTAAATTCTTCAGGTTTGTGTAATAATTATTAATAAGTTACCTCTAATATCAGCATGTTTCCTGTGGCGCTTTTTCCAGCTTCATGACTGTTACCATGGGATCTGTATCATCTATAGACATAACTCCAACCACAGCGTGCACCTGTAATCAACACATATTAATGTAAAATGTGAACTCGCTTTGGGTGAAATGCATCACTATACAAAATTTAAAGTTATCCATTCATTTCTGTACATATAGTTCATATGAATGACTATCAATGTTACCTGCTCGATACAGAGAAATATATATGTTACTATATATGTATGAGCTATCATAATGATTGGAACTTCAACTTTCATATGTTGAGCAAATAAATTGCATTACATTAACAACATAACAAAATAATCCTCGCAGTATCGAGAGATTATATTGATATAGACATTCAAGTACTTAATATGTACATTATTGTAATGTACACTCTTCCCCCCCCCCCTTCCCCCAAATAAATCTGACCGATCGCGTTTAAGTTTCATCACATTAACATTTGGAGACATGAATGCTGTGGTCAGATTTATTTGGGGGGAGTGTATGTATACTGTTCTACAATACAACAGTATCTCATGACTATATTATCATCATGTTGAGCAAATAATGCATTATACACTATCACCAATAACATAATACTACAAGTATCCATAGATTATATTGCTATAGTCATGAACTATTATTGTATTGTTGAACAGTGCACATGTACATTAGTAATGTGCATATTGAGTATATCAATGTCTACCAATATAATCTCTCGATACTGAGTATTATCTTATAATGTTAATAATATAATGCAATATTTCCTCAACATGAAAGGTGAAGTTCCAATCATTATGATAACTCATGCATCATATAATAAAATAATTCTCTGTATCAGGCAGGTAATAACATTGATAGTCATTCATGAATCATATGTACTTTTAACATGTACATGTACTATAATGTACATATGAATGACTATCAATGTTATTAGTAATTTACATATTTTAATTACTTGGATTGACTATCTATGTTACCTGCTTGATACAGAGAATTATGTTAATTACTATGGTGAGCTATCATAATTATAGGAAATTCAACGTTCATGTTGAGCAAATATTGCATTATACTATCAAAATATATATAATACGATAATACTCAGTATTGAGAGATTATATTGATAGACATTAATTTGTACATTTCACTAATGTACATTTTTACTGTTCTACAAAACAATAATAGTTCATGACTATATCAATATAATCTATTGATACTGACAGTGAGTATTATCTTATTATGTTGATAGCAAGATACTACATACAGAAGCAACATAACATGGGATGATGTGTGCTACAATGTCAGAGTTGCAAAATTCATACTTGCCTGATTTCCAGGTGGTTAAGTTGTACTGAGCTGAGCCTACCAAGATCTGACCAATTCGGACCTCAAAACTTTCAACTGCTTGAAGAACACTTTCTTTACGCTTGTTTGCCTGTAAGTTGAGCACAGGATCTGGATAACACAGTAATGAAATGAATCATTTATCACGATTGAACGGACATGTTTATATTTTATTCTTTATTAAAACAATATAAGCTCACTTGGTTCCAGTTCTGGTACGTTACATAGTAGCTTCAGGAAATTCAAAGGCTTCAAACTCTTCTAAATTTTTGCCATATTTTCTCTCAAAGTTTTGTAATGTATCAGCAGGCATAGGGCACCAAGATGCGATATCAAGCTTCTTTCCCAGCACTGGTATTTTCCAAGCAGATGGCAGTTGTGCCCACAGCCACTCTCTAGTCCTCAGGTTACATGGCAGTTGTGTCGCCCTCACACTATGTAGCAGTGGCTCTAATACTTGAGGAGGTGCCTCCTGCAGTCCTGGGCATACTGGGGTTTGTTGAAGGATCACGGCACATGCTGCAGACACTCTAGCTAGCTGCTCTCTCTCCACCACTTCTCCGCTCAGACGCACCAGCCATGACAACAAGGACTGCACACAAAATACAAAATTACATCCCAGCAACATTTTATTTTACTATGCTTGAAATAAAATATACTAACATGTTTTTTGTCTATCGTCACAAAGAGACGAGCGTTTTTTTTTTTTTAACAAAGAGCTGCATACCACTAGCCAACTGTGTCACATTTAAATGAGATAAATGGGCGTACAGCATTCATTGAACAACTCTTTAACTTTAAGACTTATTTTCAAATTGTGTTCAATCCTCCCCCCCCCCCCCATTTATTGGTGAACAATTCAAAAATATAAAACAACATAATGCATGTATCATACATGTCAAGGTAAGACATGTTTGACAAGACAAGGCAAACATAAGGCACTGTTTGCCCTAGTGCTTGATCTCCTAAGTTGAACCTAATTGTGATAACTTACTTTAGAGAGCAGTGGTTGTAATAGCAAGACACTCTGTGCTGTTCTGTGCTTCACTCTGTGCACATGAGAGTCGGCAAAGTATCTCATGCTATTACGACTGCTCCTCTTTACATCAAGGGCAACAAGTTGGCGTACAAGATCATCTAGCAGCCGGGGATCTTTGTGACTCAACACAAACTGAATACATTGGCAGCGAACCTCTTGGCTGGCACGACATTGGCTGTAACAATCAAATTCAAGCAATCAGCTCAATAAAATTTAAACAATCTTTGTTGGTGACTTTCAACATCAATATACTAATTTAATTTTTTTTTTTTAATTTAATTATTATTTTTTTTTTATTTATTATTATTATTTTTTTTTGTAATTTTAAATACAAAACAAAAATATGCCTTCTTTCATTATTTTATATTAAGAATTTTTTTCCTATGCTCTCCATATAAATGTATACTTCATTTTAAATTTTTATATACTGTACTTTCTAATTAAAATCTTCTATGAATATTTACAAATAAATAAGAATACCTATATTATTGATAAATATTAGGAAAAAATCGCCTATTCAATAGTTGATAGATTAGGAAAAATTGGGGAATGGGAGATAGCATGAGGGATGGACTTACAGAGAGATGGAAGGTAGAGAAAATATTCTAACCCAGGCCGAAATTAATTAAGTTTAATTTTGGCCTGGGTTAGAATATTTTCTCTATCTTGTGTCCCTGTAAATGTAAGCTCATACGATCTCCCATTCCTCAATTTTTCTGAATCTATCTATGTGTTTTTTTATCAAATCTTTTATAAATATCAACAATAATAATGGCATATTATTTATAAAAGTGTTACTCTGTCTGTGCATATTGATTTTGTCTAACCTCGTGATAAGAAGATTTGCAGGTATCTCCTCCCCCAGACTCTCTATGTACAAACACGTGTTGTGTTCAATTCTCTGGTCCTTCCTCAACACCTCTATGTACAAACACGTGTTGTGTTCAATTCTCTGGTCCTTCCTCAACACAGGCCCAAACAACAAACCAAGGCTCAAGACATGTTTCAGTGAACTAGAGGTCAAGGTCATCTCAGGGTCACTAGAGGTTATTTAAGTTATCACAAGGTTAAACAGACCAATCACAACTTGACTATGACTGTGCAGCTCTTCCGTCAACTGAAATTAAAAAGAGATACATGATCAATTAATTGGTTTCTGGAAACAGTTCAGGGTGCCACTTTACTACAGTAAGCCCCTTATTAATTTTCTGGTTTGAGAACCAGAAGAATAGGCTATAGATTATGTGATCTTGGCATAAAAATTTCAAACAATCAAGGGTGCTTCTCTATTTGTCCAATGTCCACTTGAACTTGTAAATATACTTATTTTTTTGGTGTAAATGACCTGAAATGAAAAATAATAATAAAAAAAATTGGCAACTACGAGACCATTGTTTTCCAAGGTCAAAAGGACATGGACATTAAAGAGAAGCGCCCTCGATATTGACATCATATGTGAGCTAGTAATTTTGATGAAACATTTTACCTGTTCTAAAAGATCCTGTAAATCATCCCTTGCCATCACATGTTTGCTGTAGATCATAACAACAAACTGCTTGATAGACACCCAGAACAACTGCAGTTCTGCGGAACTCAAGGCTGAGAGAGAAGCACTTTTGTTTATGATATCTCTCACGAGCTGGGTATCAACTTCTTTGTAAATGTAAAACTGAAGTGCAGACATGATAGGAGGCAAGATTTGAGGTTCACCCACTTCAATCCCTTCCACTGCCTGTTGTAGCACCACACATGGTGGTAAGGAGAGAGATTCAAGTTGCTGTAGGTTGTAAAGTGTGGTCCACATAGACTTGAGGTAATCTGAAGTCAGGCGTCCGCACAGAGCATGTAAATCTCGAGTCATCTCACAGCCAGTTGGTTTAATAGCAGTAGTATTTAAACTGCAGTTATGTGCCGTGTTTGTGATGTAGGCTCTCACCTTAGTAATACTTGAGCTGTAATTAGAAATAAATAGAATTAAAAGACATTACAGTTGAAGTAGGAGATAAATGAGATAAAAAAAGTGCTTTAACATTTCTTTGTAATTGTATTTATGTCCTACAGTACTATATTATAATTATTATCCATTCTCTTTTTATGGGGTGTTAGTTATTATAATTTGCCCACACCTAAAAGACCCCCCTTTTTAAAATTATACTACTAAAACAATAGGATAGTGATAGGACAAGAGAAATTAGAGCACCGTGTATTGAAAGTTAATACAAAGCGAAATTCTCTAATTTTGAAAGTTAATGGAGTAGGGATTCAAATCAATTCACTAGCATTTTGGCTACGACGTTTTATATGAAAAGAAATTAAAAGGATGGTTGATTCTGTGCAGATGCTAACCATACATACCAAATATCCTCACGACCCACACACCTCTCGCGATCTAGCTGGACGCGCGTTTCGTCCATATCCGTTCCCAATTTTATGCACTAATTATATAATTAATGCACAAAAAACATCGCAGGTCTTAGGCACTCATCAGCAGCCCACAGCAATACAATGTGCTCACTGTGTGATAGTGAGAGAGCGGGGCAAAGTACGCGTGCCGAACGATGGCCGCCGCGTACCCCCCTCCGCATTCCCCAATGCGAAGAAGCAAGCGACCGCCACCACCCTGCATGTCGTCTTATTTACGTGGTACATACTTGTATGCAAGGCAGATTTTGCACAGAAAGGGGAGGAAAAAGTAAAAGATGATAGAAATTAGAGATAGAAATATAAAACACAACCAAGTGTTGTATTTTGGTATGCACTTACATAGCTTACATTTATACTTTTTAAAATTATTAGTGTCACAGGCACTGAGATGACTTGCCGAGCACACACGTAAAGTCCCAACAACACTCGTTGCTTGGTGCTAGCTATCAGAGACAGGAGCTCTCTTGCACATTCTTTAGCTTGTTTAGGCATAGCCCAGTGACGCAACTCCATGGAACGCAGCTCAAACTACCAATAACATAGAAAAGTATAAATAAGGTGAAATTGCAAGAGGAACCCAGAAAACACAATTATAAAAAAAAATAAGAGGCTTAATTGACTTTGAAATATGCAAAAGAATAAGGGTATACAGAGAATTATGTTATACTGGTGATTATCATAATGATTGGAACTTCAACTTTGATGTTGAGCAAATATTGCATTTATTAACATAACAAGATAATCCTTAGTATTTAGAGATTATATTAATTGATACACATTGGTGTACTCAATATGCACATTACTAATGTACATGTGTATTATGTTCAACAATACAATAATATTTCATGATTATAACAATCTATCGATACTGAGTATTATCTTATTGGTGCTAGTATAATATAATGTAATATTTGCTCAACATCGTGATAATATAGTCATGAGATATTATTGTATTGTACGAACAGTACACATGTACATTATAGTAATGTACAAATTAAGTACATGAATGTATATCAAAATAATACTGAGTATTATCTTATTATGTTGATGATATAATGCAATATTTGCGCAACATCAATGTTGAAGTTCCAATCATTATGATGGCTCACGCATTATAACATAATTGTCTGTATCGAGCTGGTAATACATTAATAGTAATACATGAATCATGTACTTTTAAGATGTACATAATATTACTACCAGTATATAGTGTACATATGAATGACTATCTATGTTACCTGCTCGATACAGACAATTAGGTTATTGGTGAGCTATCATAATGATTGGAACTTCAACTTTGTTGTTTTGCAAATATTGCATTATTAACATAACAAGATAATCCTCAGTATCGAGAGATTATATTGATAGACGCATTTATGTACTTCATATAT